>JACGWL010000586.1:0-117454 GCA_034509725.1 Sesamum angolense
TGCATTTGTATATATATGTATTTACAGTACTTAATTTGTTTGACGCTAGATTTTTATTCATCTTTTATAATGAACTTATTAAATGTCCATTTGAATTATAAATTGTAATTTTATTGTTTTTTGAAAAATTTTTAAAACTTTTTATAAACTAAATGGATATGTTTTTACAAATTTTCAAATATTTCCATTCATCAACTCCTATTCTTTATAATTTTTTATTTTAAAAAAATATAATAAGAGAAAATTTGATAATTTTACGCCTCCATCTGAGTATTATATAATTTGGCTAAACTCTATTTTAGACCCTCTATATTTTCACGAAATAGCTAAAAGAAACCCTGTATTTTTGAAAATAGGCTAAAAGTCCCCTATATTTTAATAAATTCAGCACAAACCCCCCTCTTTCATTAGAAACTAACGGTAGGTGGGGTATAAGAGCATACCCTCATACGTGTTCACGCATTAATGCATGTGATGAGGTATATCTTCACCATTATAAAGGTAATTTAGTCCCAAAAAAATTATTTGACCTGCAATAAATGAGTAATAAGTCAATTGATGGTAATTGACTAATTGAGGAATTTATTTGTTAGACGGAAGCAAATCTTAGGGTACTAGATATAAATTTTCCAAACTACAAAAGTCTATGTATGATTACACTAAAGATCGGAAGACTATCCCTAAAAATTAATATATAATAAAGGGCATAACGGTCATTGCAAAAAAAATTAACATTGTAAAGTCAATTTAATACAGAGGACAAATAAGCTATGTTTAATAAAATAGAATGGGGTTTTCGCCTATTTTGATATTAGCCAGCTTTTAAAACACAGAGGGATATTTTGCTATTAAACCATATAATTTCATCAAACATCAAAGAGGTATTGGTAGTTTTCGAGCAATAATGAGGTGTATGTAATTATGTCAAGGGATAATCACACTCGGATCCCCCAAAGTTTGGTGTAGTTACACATAGACCCCCTGTGGTTTGGAAAATTATATTTAGCACTCCTGAGGTTTGCTTCCATATAACAAATTAGTTCCTCTGTTAATCAAAATTCACTAAATTTACTAACTGAATAAAAATTGGCATATATCCTCGATTGACTTATTACTGGCTTATTATAGATCAAATTTTTTTTTCGAACTACACTACCCTTGTAAAGGTGAAGATATATCTCCTCATATGCATTAATATGTGAAGATGTATTAGGATAATTTGGTTATAAAAAGATTTATTTGACCTACAATAAGTTAGTAATAAATCAATCGTAGGTAAATATAATTTTTTTTCAATTCTTTTATTAATATTAGCAAATTCGTGAATTTTTACTACTGAAGGGACTAATTTATTATATGAAAGTAAACCTCAAGGGTACTAAATATAATTTCTCAAACCACAGGAGGTATACGTGTAATTACACCAAATTTAGGGGGAACGGAATGTAATTATCCCTTATATCAAACATCATAAAAAGATGTTTTAATTTACTTAAAAACAAAAGGAAGAAATATTGAATATTCTTTAAATAATTATATATATTATTAAAATAATTTTTGGATCATCGTATTTGGATCGTTGGATTAGAAATTATGGATATCAAATCTTTAACTCTAAATCTTTTGAATGTATTTAGATAATTCTAAATTTAAAGTATTGCAAATTCTTTTATTATAATTTTCAACTATGTTTTGTTACAAATCGATGGATTTTAAATTATTTCGTACATCGTTATTTAGAATATTTTGTTTAAATTCTAACATCAAATCCAAATCTGGGGGTGTAATGGGGCGGTTTGGATTAGGGGTGCTAACGAGCCGAGCTCAGTGAAAAGAGGAACGAGCTTGAGCTCAATTGACACAAGTCGAGCTCGAGCACAATTGACATGAGTCGAGCTCGAGCTCGAGCTCGAGCTCAATTAACTATTTTTTTTTAAATATCCCAATTTAAAAATATATGAACTATTGTACCATATGAAATACATTATTCAAAAATTTAAATATGAAACATGAGGAAAATATTCATAAAAAGACCAAAAAGAAGTAATACGATGAAACAAAATTGAAAGTCATGAAAACTTCGGTCCAATCATATAATGAGAAGTAACTAAAGTAATGGATTGAAATTGCAACAATAAAATATATGCATTATATTAAATATTTATTTATAAAATAATTATCTAAATGTATTAAATTATTGATTAAGTTTTTTTAATATAAATTATAATATCATATTTTAATATCATCTAAAACTAAAATATGATATATTGACTAACAATTCTAATATATGGTCAATTTTCAAAATAAATATATTTTATTGTAGTGGATATTAAAACTATAACGATAAAATTCATATCCATTATATTAAATATTTGTTTACAAAAAATTATGAAAATATACTAAATTGATGATTAAGCTTCTTTTTAGATAATATAAACTATAATACCATATTTTAATAAAATTAAAATATGAGATATGGACTAATAATTATAATATATAGTGAATAAATGCATTTGGTTATAATGGATTGAAATTATAACGATAAAATACATTTGCATTATATTAATATTTATTTATACAAGAATTATCAAAATGATCTAAATTATTTAATAAGCTTGTTTTTAAATAATATAAAATAAAATATCATATTTTAATATCATCTAAAGCTAAAATATGAGGTATTAACTAATAATTTTAATATGACATATTTTAAATATAAACTTTATACAATATTAAATATGCACTTAAGTAATATATATATATAAAATAAAAAAAAAAAAAAAAGGAGGTGAGCTCATGAGTCGGCTCGTTAGCTCACGAACAGAACCTATAGAGCTCGAGAAGCTAGAGCTTGAGCTGAGCTTGAATACGAGCCGGCTCACGAGCCAGCTCACGAGCCAGCTCAGCTCACCTTGCACCCCTAGTTTAGATGGATCGGAGACCCGCTCTACCAACTCTGTGAAGGACCTGGGGACCAGCCCAGTATAAAACCCGTCGAGGCGGGCCTAACTTGGTAGACCCAATATTTTATTTTTTATTTATTTTGCAAATAAATATATATATATATATATATATATATGTGTGTGTGTGTGTGTGTGTGTGTGTGTGTTCGTAAGAAAATTTAACATATCACTTTCAAATAAAATTGTTCAAGGTCTAACTTAAACATTCAACTCCATAAAATAAATTTTTAAGTACAAATTATTCATAATAAACCAACCCAAATAATCAATAGCATCTACACATTATTAACAACTTCATCTTCCTCTTTGTTAAGTATCGTGGGACAATTTTTATTTCATCAATTGTTGAACAAATATACCCAACAATAAATAAATAAAATTATATAATATTTTATTAGTGTTTATTCTACCAAAATGAAGTAAAATAATATATATATTAAATAATTATACCAAAGCAGGTCCTTAATGACTCAGGTTCCACTGCCCTCACCACTTTTAATTTTTTGGAACTCAAACCCATCTTATTATGAGCGGATCCTCAATGGGTCCTATCGAATTTGGATTCAATTGCCACCTCTATCCAAAACCATAAATCTAAAAGTAGCCTTAGAAAATTTATGCCATCAATGGTTTTTCTTTTTTTCTTTTTTTCTCTCATTCGAAATATTTATAGTTAATCACTTAATTGTACCATAATTCATTTAATTTTTTTCAGATTTAAAAACTTTAAGTTTTTGATAA
Source organism: Sesamum angolense (assembly GCA_034509725.1). Classification (NCBI taxonomy): domain Eukaryota; kingdom Viridiplantae; phylum Streptophyta; class Magnoliopsida; order Lamiales; family Pedaliaceae; genus Sesamum; species Sesamum angolense. The sequence goes on from JACGWL010000586.1 coordinate 3,705, forward strand.
AATTTCTTTTGATTTATTTAAACTTGATTAGCAGCGTGATTTAAATTTTTTGTTGAACTTAAAATATGTAAATATATCATAAAAAATTAACTTTTAATATTTTGTTAAGTAAACAAGACACCAATTTTCAGAGTTTTATAAATTTGAGTTTTGCAATACTTTACAAAATATGGCATAACTTAACAGAATTAATTAAAAAATAATATTAAATATAGAAAAAATAATTATGGGAAATCGCAATTCGACCCCCAAACTTTCCTATTTTGGCAATTACCTCAAAAATTGATGTGATAATGGACCAGGAAGTTGAGTTAATCAGTTTGGGCTGTTGCCAATCCCAATCAATTGATCTAAGTCTAGCACAAAGTAAAATAATCACTCTCCCTGTTAAAAAAAAACAAAGGAACAATATATGATATATATTCATATACATAGTCTAACTAATGGGCTCTAGCTTTTATTAAGATTGATGTGTCGTGAACAAATATAAAAGGTAGGATTCAAAATATGGGTATTGATGAAACCCAGGCCTAGTAAGTTGGGCTGGGAAATGAGGTATTAATGAAAGTTCAAAAGTTTAGGCTTTGTAGTTCCATATGATGGGGGTCAATATGTTTCGTCCTTCGTCTTAAGTGATTTTTAAATGGTTTAAAATTTAGAATTGTTTCGATACATTTAGTCCCATAACTTAACTTTTGTCGAAAAGTTGGTGAAAAAATCATGTGTCTGCACGTGGCTGTTATTTTTCGATGAAAAGTGGCACTTGAAAAATTGGGGAAAAAAAAATCTATTTTTGGGACCAAAAGTGTAGACCCTCCTATTATGTGGGATGAAAAATGCAATTTTTAATACTTTTTGCGCCAATATTTTTAATCCCATAAAATACGTGTGTCTACAATTTTATACTAATATTTTTCAACACATCTGGACCCAAAAGCCGATTTTCCTCGAATAAATATTCCAAAATTTATGGTCAAAACAAGACAAAATAAAGTGCCCAACATAAGATCTCACAATTTGAACTAATATAAAAAATTAAAATTTTGAAGATGAAATCAAACAAGTCCTAAGAATTTGAGTGTGAGGTTCATACATGTATCCTCTCAAGCAAGATGTACATGGTACATCATTTAAATTGACTTCATTATAATTTCATACAAAACCTCAAATTATTTTTGTCAATGTTATATAAGTAGAGGGGTTGTTTGAAAATGTGATAATATTTGTGTGAGGTTCTGATTTGATTAGACTAAGCAACCCATCCCCCCCCCCCACCCACCCTAGGTAGGGGACAATCCCACCTGATATAATGTTAGAGATAAAAACATGGGCCCTATTTCCTTAGCATCATAATCTCATACCTCTTGCCTTGCTCTTTCCTAACTTGAATGTTGTTACATGCCTATCTTGTCACTATACCTTATCCCATGACTGTGGGATTGTGACAACCTCAACAATGACTTTCCAAAAAAAAAATCACATTAATTAAGGGTTTGATATTATATATATATATATATATATATATATATATATGATTGTTAATATTCTTGACTTATAGCTAACTTTATAATGTTTATGACGTGCATCAGAAGAAATTTAAATAGCTGTAGTAAATAGTTATCGACCACGATTATGCAATGATTGTTGGTTATAGTTTTGCAAATGTGACTAATAAATTTGTCATGGCTAAACGCCAATAAACATTTACTATGACTCACAGGCATACATAAAGCAATTTTCGTAGTGGATTTTAAATTTTTGCATTAATTTTTATTTAATTGTAATTACTAATAATTATTTACTACGATTTTAGTTCATAATCAATAAAAAATTTTAACCAATAATAAATTTTCATCTAACGGGAGGGTGTTTGGCTGACCTAATATAAGTTCATAAGATGTTTCTTGAACTAATAAAATGTTAAATTTTTTCTTTTCTTTTTTAAAATTTTGTTTGAACTGTATGATGAAAAAAATGTAATTATTAAGCTTGTAAAATGTTGTGACTAGTGGTGAATTTTTCATTATTTTAAAGAAAATTGAACTAATTTGTTGAGATTTTAAAATAAATTGATAATTCTGGACTTGTATTAAAGGAGTTTATAAATTTCTGACATCTTATTTTTTAATTTTGTAAACTTATTTTCTATGAAAAATATTATCTAATATTTTATGACATCTTATTATATATGTCAAAAAGCTTATAAGTTTATAATTTCATCCAACCACCCTCACATATAATGAGATTTGATCATTTCACAAGAAAGGTGCCCAAGAAAGAATTCACTTTGTACTAAGAAATCAGCAAAAGTGGTGCTAAAAATAATATTAAGGGGTAATTACACTCCTTTTTCTACTGAGATTTGGTGTAATTATATGTAAATTTTTGTAATTTGAAAAATTATATTTAGCATTTATGATATTTACTTCCATCTAATAAATAAGTCTCTTTATTAGTCAAAATAAATTGAATTTATTGATATTAACAAAAAAATTAAAAAAAAAACTATAATCCCCGATTGACCTATTACTGATTTATTGCAGATAAGATAATTTTTTTATGATTAAATTACCCTCATATGTATTCACACATTAATGCATATGATGAGGTATATCTTCACCATTATAAGGTTAGTTTAGTTGAAAAAAAATATTTGACCAACAATAAGTCAGTAGTAAGTCAATCAAATATAAATACAAATTTTTATTTTATTTTTTATTACTATTAGCAAATTTAATGAATTTTAACAAATTGAGGGTCTTATTCGCTCGATCAAAATAAACCTTAGAGGTGCTAGATATAATTTCTCAAACCACAGGGATTTAAGTGTAATTATACCAAACTTTTCGAAGGAGAGTGTAATTATCCCTAGTATTAATATTGTTATTATATGTATAAAAAAAACTCTCTGTGGCATAATTTTGATTTTTATAATGAAATTGACATTCTTTGAAGGTATATCTAATTGACTAATTACACAAACGCGCCATATCTTTTGTAAAATTATAAATACACTCCTTAAAGAGGTATAAATGTAATACCTAAGGATGCATTTGTTCAAGTTTTTTCCTTAAGGATGAAATGATGTAAATTATAAATTACAATATTAGAGGATGTATTTATAATTTTATAATAAATTTAGAATCTTTGCATAATTAAACCTAACATCAGAGAATGTGATTGTAATTCGCCTTATATTTTATTTTCAAATCATTTGTAACCTCTCTTTTCATGTATAAAAAGATTTCTGGAGGTAAAATATGGCAATCTTTCACATTATATAACAATATATATATATATATATATATATATATATATAATATTGGTCAAAATAAAATTATTTGAATTATAATAAGTTAGTTATAAGTTAATGGAAATAAATATGAACTTTCATTCAAATTTTTTGTTAATATCAGCAAGTTTTGTGAATTTTAATTAATGATATCTATTTGTTGGATGAAATAAATTTCAAGAATACTAAATATAATATTCAAACTACAGGAAATCCACATGTAATTATACCACACTCAAAAAAATGATGTGATTTCTTCTAATATTAATATTGTTATCAATTATACATATTAAAAGAAAAAAAACAAATTCTATTTTGGCATAATACCGATTTTAGTAATAAAAATTACATGACACTCTCTCAAATCAGATCTAATTATACAAACACCCTATGTCATCTGTAAATTACAAGTACACCCCTTTAAGGGTGTCAATATAATATATCTTAGAGGATATTTTTATAAGATTTTTCTCCTGAGGATGCGACGATGTAAATAATAAATTATAATCTCGGTGGGTATACCCGAAATTTTATAAAAACTTGTGAGGATGTTAATTGAATTTACCCTATATATTATTCTGAAATGATTAGTCTCTTTCATGTACAAAAATATTTATTGAGTGAAAATACTGGTAATATTTCATACACTACAAAAAAATTAGTTTTTTTCTAGACTGTAAATAGCCACAACTTAAACAAATTATCATAAATTAATACTATTAACAACACTTAAATAAAATTAATACAAAAATATAATTTTGTATCAATGTTAATCAATATTTATCATGATTTTTAGCTATAGCCAAAATTTTGGCAAATATAATTTTGACCTCACTTGTAGAGACAATGGAATGATAGTTGTGGAGCCATGATTAATTTTTATTCGTCATGATTTTTTTATCATAATAATTAGGGATAATTACACACCCCTCCCCTAAGATTTTGTGTAATTACACGTAGACTCCCTGTGGTTTGGGAAATTACATCTAACACTCATGAGATTTGCTTTCGTTTAACAAATAAGTCCAAACTTAGTCCAAATTCACCAAACTTGCTGATATTAAAAAAAAGTTAAATAAAAATAATATTTACCCCCGATTGACTTATTACTGGTCAAATATCTTTTTTTCAACTAAACTATCTTATAACGGTAAAGATATACCTCATCTCATGCTTAATACGTGAAGACGTATGAGGGTAATTTGATCATGAAAATATTTATTTGACCTACAATAAAGCAGTAATAAGTCAATCGAAGATATAGATTTTTTTTCTATTTTTTTTGTTAATATCCAAAAATTCGATGAATTTTAACTAATAGAGGGATTTATTTGTTAGACGGAAGCAAACCTCAGGGGTGCTAGATGTAATTTTCCAAACCACAAGAAATCTACATGCAATTAAATCAAACCTTATGGGAGAAGAGTATAATTATTCTTAATAATTAATTATAACAAATATTTATATTTCTTGTAGTGATATAGTACGCATAACACATACTTTTTAAAATAAATTGTAGAACATTCCAAAGGTGTCTACTAGGGTAACTCTTGTCACTATCCGTATATGTGTATAAATGTACATTTGTACATATACTATGTATTTGTTCCTTTTATTGCAAAAAAATATCTTGGGTGGTGCCAATACTAAAAGACAATGATTGGAAAAGCTAAGGCAAGAACACAGTCACGAGATGCTACGACTAATGGGCCATGCTCCCTCACTGAAATTCTAATTTAAAATACAGGGATAATTCATACGGTCTTTTTTTAAATTTAGTATAATTATAAATAAATTTTATTATACTTTCGTCTAACAATAGATTCCTCTATTAATAAAACTTACTAAATTTGTTGATATTAACAAAAATAAAAATAAATGAATAAAAATCAATACATACTCTCGATTGACTAAGTTTAAATCAAACAAATTTTTTCTGTCTAAATTAGTCTTATCATGGTGAAAAGATATATACCTGCTCATATATATTAGCGTGTGAAGATGTATAAGGGTAGTTTAGTTGTAAAAAAATTTATTTGACCTACATTAAATCAGTAATAAGTCAATCAAAATAAGTATAGATTTCCACTAAATTTTGACTAACGGAGGCACTTATTTGTTAGATGGAAGCAAACCTCATGATACTAAATGTAATTTTCAAGTCGCATAAAATTTATATATAATTACACCAAATCTAAAAAAAATACAGTGTAATTATTCCTAAAATATATTACATAATAACTCATGTAATTGTATTAATATATATATATATAATATAAATTAAGAAAAAGAATCAATTATATGAATCGAAAGAATACTTATTATATAATTATTTGTCAGACCAAACTTTAGAAGATTCGGCAGCTACCGCGGCCCTGCTTCTTCAGGCGGAACTCCAGGTTGAGGAGTTACTCGGAATGCTGCCAAGATATCAGTATCTTTGGTTTCGTATTCAGGAGTATAATAAGTCAATTTGTACTCTTTAACACCCGCTTTGAATCCAACAAAAGCTTTACTCTCTGTTTGTGGTGACATAAATCCCTCCCTACAACTCATGAATTAAGAATTCTGACAACAACAAGGTCTACTCGACACGAATGAATTAGGCGTAAATGAAACTTTTCACAGGAATTTTTCACAAACTTCCCAACTAATACTAATATTATCAACTAATCAGAATGTTTGATTATTAGACCATGGTATTTGATTTACCAAACACATCATTATTGTATACTCTTTCATATATATAGCGCAACCCCATTTTTCTTTTTGACCTTTTTGGGGAATCGAAATACCTAACCTAACTAATAAGAAATTCCCCCTTGACAGGTGCGTACTGTCAAGTCTAAGCCCAATCAATGTTGAAATCTTTGATTTTTGAACTTTCAGAAAGTAAGCTCCATCCACCCACTCAAGGAGAGCGGAAGAATGAATGCCTTTTATACTATCATCTTTTTTTTTATGTGGGATCGGTCTTATATTAGGAAGTCTGGCAGTAGTATTACTTCCGAATCCAATTTATTCGGCCTTTTCATTGGAGACAAGCGTTTAGCCCTATTCAATAAATATTTGTTTTAATAAACAGCCTGCTCGATTAGGATAGAAGGAGAGAAAACCTAGAAGCTTTCTTGGATTGAGAAGGCAAGGAAGAAAGATCAGAGGCTAAGGCCGGGCGAGTAGCAAACGGAGATGAGTTTAGTCACACTGATGGAGAGCGAAAGTGGAGTCCTCTTTCACTTAATCAATAATGCCCAGGGCCACCAATCCTCGGGCTTTATTTGTAAAGTCTCTATTCCTTGATAATCAAAGCCCAAAGATCTATGAATTATCCCATGCTTGACTAGCCAAGCAGACAAACGATTCTCCCACCCCCAGCTATTGAGGAAACTTCAACTCCTCAGGGTCAGGCGTTGATGAGCACATTGAACTATCCATGTGGCTGAGAGCCCTAACAGCCCAGGCATAAAAATATGAAGAAGAGCATTTCATAGCCGTCTTGTCTTGTCCTTGGGAAGGAAGTACCACTCTTGAATCAAAGCAAATAGAAAAACAACCACTATCTTAGCAGCTGAAAAAGGGCTTTCATTCCAGCGGTGTGAAAGGAATTGCCTTAAATCTTGAGAATGAGAATGTAGAGATTGTTGTCTGAGCGCTCCATCAAGTAGTTCTTTCCGGCTCCTGTAGAAGATGACATTTAGTGCTCGCCCGTCCACGGGCACCTCTTCGAGTTAATAACCAAATCCTCGTCTTAGAGCTAGAGCTATGGTCCTTTTGTCTAGGCTATTGTGAAGTTATTCCTTATGAACTGAGAAAGTGGGATGGGTCCGGTTTAACATTCAAAAAACCTCAATGAGTTCTTTGCCTGTTTTTTTAGAAGTTCAGGAGATTGTATTATCTTTTTTTTTTTTTTTTTTTTTGAAGTAAGATTTTTTACCTATTAATATTTTCAGATGAGCTCAATTCATTAAACACTATTAATATATAGGCATAATTACATTACACTCTATTATCCACGATTTATTTATACAAATTATTCATATTTTATTATGTAATTATAAAAATAACTTTTGACAGTTAAATAGTTGGAATAGTTTAATTTGAGCGATATTGTTGACGTTCTGGGGGTGTAATGTCCAAAAAAAAAAATGGTTGATTTATATAATGATGTTAACGTTTATGGATATATTTATAATTCTTCAAAATACGAGGATGATTTATATAAATAAATCATAAATTAAAATATATAAATACAGTTATCACACTAATATATATTTACACTTTAGTAGTTCGTGATATTCACAACCCAATTTAACTAGTTTTTTCCTAAGCACACGAGCACGCGCGCGCGCACACACACACGTGTGTATTATGTGTGTGGCAGTAGTTAGAGTTAGAGGGTGTTCAGGTAAGCCTACAGGATACACATCTTATAAGATGTTGAAAAGTGTTCAATAAATTTTAAAAACTTAAGCTTATAATATCCAAAATAAGATCTCATGAACTTATAAGCTCGTTTAAAAAAAAAATAAGAATTGAGTCCGTAACTTATTTTTAATTAAATTTTAAAAAACTTCTTTATTTTTTTTTCATATTAATTACAAAATTGCTATTACTAATAACATTTGTATAATCTTCATAATTTTATTTTATTCAATCACTTTAAAATAAGATATAACATTTTATAGCTTTTAAGATATTTTATAAGATATATGAGTTTATGAAATATTTTAAACAAACTAAGAGGGTGCTTGGTTAAATTTATTTGAAATATCTTATAAATATTTACATCTTAAAAGATGTTTTAATTAAGAGTTGAATGATGTTAACTTTTATTTGTTTTTAAAAACTCTTAGGGTGTGTTTGGATTGATGGATTTGGATTTGAAGAAAGGATTTCAAATGACTCCATTTGAAAGGAATTTGAAATCCATCTATATTTATTAAAAATTAGTTTAAAATTAAAATGGAAGGATTTGAAATCCTTTGGATTTAGAATTATCCAAACATGTCCCAAGAATTTGTTATGAAGGATTTGAAATCCATGATTCAAATCCTTCAATCCAAATGCAACCTTAAAGTATTTGAATAAATAAAAATTAGAATGTTGGAAACAATAAACTCTTTATATTGTAATAATGAACAAAAAGCCACCAAATTATTAGAGTTTATAATTATACATGTAACAATATTTCTACTTGGGACAAAGAAATCATCAACTATATGAAGGGTAAAGGTTAATACTAACAATAATGATGGTGTTTCGATCTCTTAAAATGTTAGATTGTAAAAACCCAAAAAGATCTTACGATAAAAGATTGATTAAACTTTACTTTTTCAAAGAGCTAATAAGATCCTAAACATCCTATTTTGGGAGTTTATAAGTTCTTTAGGAAAAACAAGAAAAAAAATAAATTACAACTATCTCTCATGAAGTTTTTGCACAGTTACGAATACCCTTTATTATTTAAAAAATTACATATATTCTTTAAATAGAAAAAAATTATGTAGTCCCTAAATGATGATGAAGAAATTACCTATTTACCCTTGCTACTTTTTAAAACAAATAACATTTTAAAAAAGGGTAAATTACAACGACCACCCCTGAGGTTTGACATAATTTTGAATACCCCCTCATTATTTGAAAACTACCAATACCCTCCTAATTTTAACAATCGTCTAATAATTAGCCCATTCCGTTAGTTTTCATTAGGTTTTCATCCAATTTTTGTAGTGAACTAATCAAAATGTCCTTATGGACTAAAAATTATAATTTTTCATTGACTAAGTGGATAATTTATCTATAATTTTTTAAATTTTTTCGTCCGCTTTGCTCGATTTTTTTATAAATGTGTATTTTAAAAAAAATAAAGAGAGGGCATAGTTAATAATTTCATACACCCATCCAAAATAATTCAATCGAACATTAGGGTTATTTGTAATTTTTCAAACAACGAGGGGTATTCATAATTATGTCAATCTTCAGGGGAGGTTGTTGTAATTTACCCATAAAAAATGTAAAAAAGTTTGAGGGTCAGTAAAGTAAATAATTTATAAAGCATATTAGTTCATAAAAATATTTTTTAAAAAATAAAAATATATATAAAATTATAAATTGTAATCTAAAATGACATTTTGGTCAGTTCACCACAAAAATTAGATAAAAACCTAATTGAGGCTAACAGGAAGGATTACTTGTCTAACGAACATTAAATCAGGTGTATTTATTTGCAAATAATGATGAGGTATTTGTAATTATATCAAATTTTAAGGAAGACTATCGTATTTTACGCAAAAAAAAAAAAAGAAAAAAAAATACCAAACAATTTAACAAAGCTTACAGACTCTTAAAAATACTTTATCAAATACTTTGAAAAGTTTATAAACTCAAAAACGCCTCTTTATCCTGTATATTTGATGGATAATAGTGAAGTCGGTGATATCACTATGCATCTGTCTTGAAATCAATAGTGAAAAGTGGACCATGAGATAACACTTGCAGTTGGTTTGATTAGACTAACCCACTTTAAAGCTATAAGCTTTAAAAAACAGATATTGGGACCTTAAAATTGAATGAAAACTTCATTTTTGGAGCTTTGCTATTAATAATATATATATACACTCTGCAAAGGGACATTAATTTCCACCACACTTTTTGTTAAAGATGGAACAGAAAGTACGTACAAGTTTTTTTAGCCCCTTCTGAACTATACTAGCTTATGAGGCAGTTTGGCTGGATTTGATTAAAAGATGGGTTAATTGCAGTTAAGCCCCTCCAAAATTGCAGAATTATACTTTTTTTTTCCAGAAGTTTAGAATTACATTTATATTCTCTTTGAAAATTCATCGTTTTACATGTGAGCCCCTTTCGTTATGATTTGGACAAATAATATTGACATTAACAGAAAATAGATTACATAAATTTTTAATTTTGTCCTTCATTTAAATTTTCATGCAATAATTTTGTACTTATATTTATATGTGTATATATATATATATATATATATATATTTATCCCCTTATAAGTATACATGAGAATATTAAATGAGATTTACAATTAAAAATTTATGGATATTATTTGTTGATGTTAGTATTTTTCATCTAATCCTAACCGGAATGGCATCGGGTATAAATGAAGAATTTTTGGAGGAGTGTTAGTGTAATTTAAAACTTCTTGGGGGAAAATGTAATTCTCATTTTTAGAGGGGGTTTAAGTATAATTAACCCTTAGAAGATCATATAAATTTGTATATTTTATAAAATGGTTTTTAAAAATTTAGGGTAAATTATATTTTTTTATTCGAACTGTCCGTTTTCACACTTTGGCATCTGAATTTTTTTTTTTTTTTTTTGTATCAACTTACCATCTCAACCTTACGAAATTTAACACTTTGTCATTTATAACTATTTTTTCACCAAGTTTTTGTTAAAAAAAATTCACATGCAGTGCACATGTGATATTTAAGGGTTATGTGATGAGATACTTTTTACATATGCACAATATGTTATTTTTTATGGCAAAAAAATGATCATATATGGTAAAGTGCACATTCTGCAAAGTTGACACAACAACAACAAAAAAAAAAAAAAAATAGATGCCAAAATATAAAAACGGGCATAATTCGGATGGCACAATGAAATTTACCCAAAAAATTATACGATCTTTTTTGAAAAATAAGATGTTGAAGTGTTAATTTGGGTAAAATGAGATGTTATTTTGTAATTAATCTGAAGAGTTTGTATAGATTTTACGATTCTCACTGTTTTTTCTTTTACTCTCATTGTTTTTTAAAAGAGCTTATAAGCTCCTAATATCTTTTTTTTTTAGCTTATAGCTTCTTTTTTGAAAAAATTTAGCTCTCAAACATCTTATAAGATGTTGAAAAAGATTTAAGTAATTTTCTACTTATTGCTTATAGGAAAAGTAATGAAAGGGGAAAGCTTGCAGTAGTTTCTATTTTTGTGATGATAATAAGTTGTAAGTTTAGCTGTAATGAAAGTCAAGAATATTTGGAAACAGAAAGAGAACAATGCCAGTCTATTATTAAAATTATCAAATAACCCCATGATTTTGAGAACTCAATTTGAATGGATGAAAATAACCTTAGACCTTATTAATTATTTTAGACCCTATTATTGTTTATATAGGATATTTGGCCACCTTAAATTTAAGGGTAAATTACATGAATACTCCTAAAATTTGAGATAATTATAAATATATCTCAATTAGATTTAGAAAAGTTACATTTATCCTTCTTGAAATCTGTTTCATCTTACATTTTACTTCATCGGTAGGGTTCCGGTGAATTGATAACATGTTATAACCAAAAATAAAAATTTGACTATGATTTGACCAATTTTTCAAACGAAAATGCCCTTGGGATCAAATTATAATTTTTTTAAAATATTGAGGGAGTTAAATGTTATAATCTCACATACTTTGTACTTAAATATAATATTTTATTTTTTTGCTAAACAAGCCATTTTTGTCCGTTAAATGTTAATTGTAATATTTTTTTGCAAGTATTATAATATTTTACAAACCTCAAGGAGGGTAATGTAATTTTCTATATATCTAATATGGATGTATTTGTAATTATACTAAATCTCAAGAGGTATGGATGTAATTCACCTTAATATATAAGATAGTTCTCGCAATATTAAATGGACAAAAATGGCTAGTTTAGCACAAAAAATAAAATATTATATTTAAGTACAAAATATGTGAGAGCATAACATTTAACCCCCTCAATATTTAAAATATTACAATTTGGTCCAAAGGCATTTTCGTCAAAAAAGTTGATCAAATCATAGTCAAACTTTTATTAGGGGTATTTTAGAAATAGTATGTGATAGTTCACCGGAACCATACCTGTGGAGTTAAATGTAAGGCGGGACAAACCTCAAGGATGATAAATATAATTTTTAATCTAATAGGGATGTACTTATAATTATGTCAAACCTTAGGGTGTATTGATGTAATTTACTCTAAATTTAAATTTAAATATCAACATACAAGATTACTAGACATTATATTTTCTAATTTATTAATTAATATAAATTACTAGTACGATATTCTACCAATAAAAATATATTATCCATATTAGAAATAATTAATATGAAAAGGTATTTCAATTTTGAAAGAAAGAAATCAAAGGAAACAAAATTAAAAAAAAAAAAAAACAGCAAAATTTGAGGCCAAATTTTTTCCATATTAAAACTAATTAAATAATGTACTTAAAAAATAAAGATATTACTTCTATTAGGTAAATAAAACAAAAGATAGTACTTAATTTAAATATGAATCCTTTTGGAAGGAAAATATAAAAAATTAAACTCTTAAGGGAAAATTACTATTAACAACAAAATTATCAATTAATTCGATCCTTAGTATAATTTGATTGTAGGATCTTTTATGTTGTCTTCGGGTTCCATTCAAATTAAATATCTTTTATTATTTAAGGATTTTATAATGAAAAATATTCTTTTATGATTCTTTTTAATAGATTAAAAATTAGGGTAAATTATACTTTGCCCCTTAACTATCACTGATGTAACACATACCCCTTAGTTGGACAAAAATATCCCTCATGCTATATTATTTTTAATATATATATTAGTTTTTTTCATATTAAAATCACCAAATTCTTTTTTAATTTTTTTTAATAAGAAAAGAATTTAAATTACAAGTGGAATATAAATTAATATATGTAGTAGATATACATCAAATATAATATAACCAACAATTTATATATGCTTTTTAAAAGAAATTGACAAATATATATATATAGGGTTAAATGCAAATTACCTCCTGTGTTATATGAAATAAGCAAATTACCCCCCTGTGGAAAAAAATAGCAAATTACCCCCCTGTGTTTTTCATAATAAAGCAAAGAAGTCCACAAGATTTCGTGCTTTTCAAGCACGATTATATATATATATATATATATTTTAATTTTTAATTATAAAATTACATTTACATCCTTATAATAGCCGTTAGATTTGATTGAATCTAAAGCTCAAATTTAATTAATAAGATCAATGGTCCAAATTTTATTAAATTTGATCAACGGTCTAGATTAAATGAATATATTTATAATATTATATTACATAATATTTAATTAAAAATATATGTATGATATATTATATTAAATATTAATTAAAATTATATATGTGTATATATATATATATAGAGAGAGAGAGAGAGAGTGCTCTGACGGCGGCGCCGGCGACGGTGGAAGGTGGGGGCGGGTGACGGGGAAGGTAGAGACGGTGGGCTGCGATAGGGGACGGGCTGGGGCGGCGATGGGAAGGGGGGTGCTAGGCCGAGCGACGAGTGGGGCGGAAGGTGGGGGCGCCGGTGAGAAGGGGGAGGGGGGGGGCGACGACGGAGAAGGGGGGAAGGTGGGGGCCGCAACAGGGAAGGGGGAGGCGGGCGACAAGAAGGGGGAGGGGAAGGTGGGGGTGCCGGCGATGGGGGAGGGGCTGGGGCGGGCGACGGGTTGGGGGGGAAGGTGGGGGCGTCGGCAACGGGGGCAGGCTAGAGCGGCTGACGGGTGGGGAGGCGACGGGGGGGGGAGATTACAGCAGCTGAGAGGGTGGGGGGGGGGGGGGGGCGATGGGGAAGACGTAGGGTTTTTTTTTATTTTATTTTTATTTTTAAAAATAAAATATATATATTATAAAATATTATATATAATATTATTTATAAATAATATATATATTATATATAATAAATATTATATATTATATTTAAATATAAAATAATATTTTATTCTTAAAAATTAATCGCACCTATGGTGTTTGTTATACACTTTCATAGCCAGGGGGGTAATTTGTTTTATTCTTAACAACACAGGGAGGTAATTTGATTTTTTTTTTCACAGGGGAGTATCTTGCACATTCTATATATCACAGCGGGGTAGGATGCATTTTTCCATATATATATATATATATATATATATATATATATGTTTAGCCAAACATATTTTTAGAATATCAAATATAGTTCAGGGTGGCAAAGTGTATTTTATCCTAAAAATTATATTGGTACCTGAGCTTTGGTATTATTATCAAATTGATACATGAGTTTCTGTAAATGATCTAATTGATACCCGAGTTTTTTCATAAATATCAAATTGAGACATGAGTTTTTATTAATGCTTGGATTGATACTCGAGTTTCTTCATAATTGTCAAATAGATACTGATGCGTACGGCCCAAGAAGAATTGGCCCAAGAGAAAATGAAAGGCCCATGTCGAACCCACAAGGCCTATAACATTACAACAAGAAGGAGACACACAACCCCATGAAGGAGGTCCAACGAGGAAGCCCACCAGTCCATAGCGGATTCAAGGCCCAATACGAAGCACCCCCTCATGTGGCATCCACATAGACCAACAATGCCTAAGCACCTCCTACGTGTTGCCCACGTGAACTGCCAAATTTGCCCCAGTAAAAGTTGGAATACAAGGAGGAGCCCCCAACAGCCTGAACTCCTTGAGCAGAAGGACTTCTTTTATTTTTTCAGGAAAGCCGCCCGTTCCTAGGCGACGGATTTGGTGGACCCCTACCTGTTTATTACAAAAAAAACAGGTTATGTATAATTTTAAAGTAGTAAACAAGGAATACTTACACCCTTTACAACAAAGAAATAAAACTCCTATTCTAAACACTAGTCCTACCTTCTCCTCTTGTTGTGCCCGTCATGTTGTGCACCTCCAGTACTGGGCAACCAGTATAGAGCCAACTCTTACCCCAATAGTCGACCATAAGACAGTAATCCACAAACATATATCCCATATTGTGAAACAAACTCATCTTCCTCTGCGAAGGTGAGGGACGCCTCGTCTGTCAAGGCTGATAATGCCGTAGAGCACGCCTGTGATATCTCCGTGGCGCAGCACTTTATTCAATTCTAAGGAGGTAGCTTCATTCGCAAGAAGATTAACCACCCCATTCGCTTCCCTGAAAGTGTGTCATACGTCAGACACTAGCATCTGTTGGATTTTCACAATACGCATAATCAAATGCTGCACCTCCCACTTCCCGGAAGCGTGAGACTGTAAGAGCTGAATCACCACCGTTGCATCCACCTCCACTACTAAGGGAGCTAAGCCGTGTGCCAGGGCAAGCTCCAAACCCCGTCAGACGGTAGTGAGCTTTGCAATCACACTAGTCCTTGTGCCCAGTGATTCCTGATATGCAAGACGCACCTGTCCATTTGAATCCCAAATAACACCCGCGCCCCTACCGATCCTAAATTCCCAAGGGAGGACCTGTCTGTATTAAGCTTGAACCAAGACAGAGAGGGTACTCCAACGCACCACTCTAGGAGTCCCCCTCGGTGGAGAATCTCTTTTCACAGGAAAATAGGGATGCAACAACAACTAAATTCAGGACAAAGATCAAATTAAAGCTCATCCTAACAACCCTTATCCATTTTTATCGAGAATAAAGATTGATGGAAGAGTCCCACTTCGAGGAGACATCCCCCTATAAAAACAGGTCAAGCCCACAAGGCGGGGAACACCTTCTACTCTCGAGTTCTTACTATCATCTTGCTTTTTTTTCTCTCAAACTACTCTATAAACACGATTGCATTCACGGATTCGTTCATCATAATTTATTTCATCATTTTGACTTATTTTCTACGATTAATCTCTTTCAAATCGATACTAACTTGGGTCTCGAGATGCTAATAATTTGTTTTGCAGGTTCCGTTCCTCAAGTTATTTCTTTGTGTTGGCCCAAATCCAGCATCCAAGTCCAAGACCGTTGGATACGTGCTAAAATCGCACACATTATATACATATCCTATCTTAAAACATTTTATAAAGACAAATATATCCTTTAATGTAAAAATAGTTTCTCTCATATTTTTTTTTTTTATATTTGAATCAAAATTAGTCCTGAGTACTATTTATTTATTTATCATGGTACAGTCAATGACTAAAAATAACATGATTTATTTATAATAACAAAAGTATTAATAAATAGTAATGTATAAATTTTTTTCCTTTATTGACACAAAAATAAAAATACCTTGATGGAACCACTAGTTTTATAAATAAAAGGCTACAATTTTGAAACTAAAAATATAAAATAAATGTTAATTTTAATTACTTTGAAGTTACAATATTTATAAAAAAAATAGTAGAATAATATAATTTTATTATAATAAGTAATTAGATTGAGAAGTGTTAAAGTTTATAATTCAAAACAATAAATAAGGATAAAGTCACCTTGATAAGGTAGATAGTTAGTAAAAAATAAACAAAAGAATAAATATAGGAGATGAGATTTTACATTTAATTTATAAAATATTAGAACTTAAAAAAAGACTGGTGAAATTATTTTATTATTATTTTTTCTTAATATATTTATTTCTTAAATCATAATATTTTTAGAAATTAAATAAAAAATTAATTTTTGCTTAAAATGCCTTTAACTTTTATTTTTAACAACATCACTTCCTACCCAATCTATTACTCATTGTTATAATTTAAATTGTATAATAATATAGTTTATTTAATCATAGGACTATATATATTGTGCTACAAATAAATGGATAAATATAAAAAAAATTAAGTTAGATTAGAAGAGTAATTTTGTCGTTATAAAATATTCTAAATAGAGATATGCATCTATTTCACGTTTATGTAAAAACTCAAGTACCAATTGATGCATTTATAAAAATTCATGTATCAATTCAACATTTATGAAGAATCTCAGATATAAATTATATTATTTGCAAAAATTTATATATCAATTTAACAATTATACTAAAACTCGAGTACTAAAATAATTTTACTCGTGAATAACATATTAGTTTAATTTTGTTCATTCGGGTTAAAATTTCAAAATCAAGAGATGTTTGAATGTTTCGATAGAATCAGGGAATTTTTCATACCACCTTCAAATTACAGGGGAAAAATGAATTTAATCCTTTATTATATGACAAAAAAACTAGTTCACAACTTTAGAATAATATCAATTTAATTTTACTTATTTTTATTTGTAATTTATTCATATATTATTTTATTGATATTAATTTATCTTATTATGATGTATTCTTTTACTTAAGCCTATCAATGGGTAGGGTAAGGCCCTAACCAGACCCAAACCCAAAAAACACCTAATCTATTTTACCCAAACCCGACCCTATCCAATTCATTTTACTCCACTCAAGACCCATGGGTCTCTAGACCCAACCAGACTTAGTGTTTAGGTCCGATCAGACCCAGACCTGATTTTTTTATTTTTTTTCAATCTATTTTTTCTGTAAATCATACTAATTAAATTAATTATTTTATTTTGATTTTTGGTGATAATTTATAGGGGTGTTCAATTTGGTTAACCGAACTGATTTTTCGATTAACCAAAAATTTTGGCGTAATGAAAATTGGACCGAACTAATCAGTTCGGTTCGGTTATAATCAAATATTTTTCTGATTCGATTCGATTAATTACCGAATTACAAAAATATTGTTCAAGTAATTAATTGTTATTGCTCAATTATACATTAACCAACAAGGAAAATCATATTTGAACTTTGAAATAATTCCTTTTATCCATTTGAAATTGCGTTCAACATTAACTTAATCAGTTTTTTAATTCAAGTTCAAAAAAGTTTTATTAGCTCCATATATTAGTCGAGTATAACTAATTTAATATTTTTATATATTTTTATTCTTTTCCCTGCTACGTTCAAATTTAATTTTATTATAAACTTAATTTGGAGGTGTCACTACGAAAACGAAGATGGAAAATATTTTTTTTTTTTCAAATAGCAATATGGAAAAAAAAATATTCAATGTACAAAATTTAAAAATTTTAAATGACAAATACATCGAGTTTGATTGATATATATAAAAGAATTACAAACTTGATAAAATTTTATATATTTATTAAATTTTATCTGTTCAATACCATATCCATGGGTATGTTAGGGTCTAGACCCTACCTTTACCAAAATACTTATTTTAATGAGTATGGGTCTAACATAAAATGATTGGGCTCAGGTATGGGTCTAATCTAAAATTATAGGGTATGGGTTTGGATATTACCCGCCCATTGACAGGCCTACTTTTACTTATCATAAATTAAATAAATATAGTAACAATTTGTGATGAAGAAATATATACAATATTATTGTGAATATATATATATATATATATATATGTCTGTGTGTGCGTGTGAATGCATACATCTCTTAGTATTCCTTCATTATGTTATACCCTTTTGCATCCCCCATGATGGTTTGTAATTATAATAGTTATTAGTGTTGTAACCACAATTTTGGTCTATAGATACCACCATGAAATTCATTTGTAAACAAGCTTTTGGAAGAATAAGAGAAGAGATTTGGAGAGAATTCATATATTGTTTTTTTATATTCATCAAGGTAGAATGTTAATCTTTCTACATGTAATTTTTATTCTTTATTTATTTACCTGTACAATATCATAGTTATTTTTATTCTTGATTATTTACTAATGAAATATGAGTAATTATATTCTATATATTTCAATGTCTCCTGAAGTGGACATATATAAATAAAAATTCTATTATGTTTAGTTTGCCTCCAGAAGTAGGCATACAATTTTTTATTTCATCCCCTGAAGTAGATGTGCTCTATAAAATTTTATAGCTTCCTGAAGTAAGTAATGAGTTAAATTACCTCCAGTATTAGGTAAACTATTTTATATCAATTATTTTCAATATCATCCCCGAAGCAATGATAAATATAATGTTTGATTTTCTCTCCACCTGAAGTGTTTTCAGATAACGGCTTGATCAAGAAGTCCGAAGCTTCTACGTTTATTTAATTGATCCGTGATAATTTTTTCATGTCATAGTATAGATATTGTGAATAAAATATGACTAACTTGAAGTTAATTTAATTAATTTACTTTACCTACATAATTTTTTCATGTATGTAATTTGCATGTTTGGCTAGTATATTTATATGCAATAAATTTTAATTATTAACAAAATAAATTTGATATGAATATCATTTAATTGTCATTTGTAACATTATAAGATTTTAGTCAGACTTAAATTTAATTCCTTATTCATGTTATAATAATTCAATTTTATTACATGGTAACTTATATGCTACTTAACGATAGTAATATTTTATGTCATTTACTTTATATTCATGTGCAATACATTTGATTATATTTACATGTACATGTTAAATGTTATGCTAAAAGTGCATATATTATGTAGTTTAATAGTCAATCTTATAAAATTGAATTTCGTTGCTCTTGATGTTTCTGGAATAAACTATTTGTCATGGGTCCTTAATGCCGAACTGCATTTGGCAAGTAGCAAATTGGGAGAAATAATAAAAGAAAATACTACTGCTTCTGAGCAAGACCGTGCTAAAGCTATGATTTTGCTTCGTCATCATCTCTATGAGAGCCTGAAGTATCAATATTTAACAGTCAAAAGTCCTTTTCAACTCTAGAAGAGTTTAAAGGATCGATTTGACCATCAAAAGACTGTAATATTACCACTTGCAACAGTGCAAAAAAAAAAAAAAAAACGAGATTTGTGACGGCCAGAAGCCGTTCCAATAGTAACGGTCGTTGTAATTGTTTTGTAACGGTTCACGCGTGCTGACTTCATATGAGGAGAATTAATTTTCTATTTTTGTAACAGCCGAAAACCCTCCCTAGGACCGTTACAAATCGTGTGTTGTGTGTAAAACCGTTATAAGTTGTCGGTTGTTACAATATTGCACCGGTTTTTGTAATGGCCTAATCATTGTAATGAATTTTTTTGTGAAAATACAGGCCGTTACAACCGCTGCTACAACGACCTTTCCAAACCTCATTACCAAAAATAAGCCGTTACTAAAGTCGTTATAAAATAAACGGCTACTTTTCAATGGCTACTTTTCAACAGCTATATTAGGAGTTCCAAAAGCCGTTACAAAAGTCGGTGCAAATAATCTTATATATATGCACAAGTTGTTTTCATTTCATTACAATTCATATTTTAGAAAATATTACTATCCACAAACACTCTCAATACTCAGATTTTCTCGCATATTTACTTGATTGGCTTTGGATTCATATTTAATATATAATATCACTCGAATTCTTGGACCGTCGATCAACAAGGTAGTGGTGATCGTCTTTTGAGTTAGTCGACCAGGTAACAACGATTAATTTAGTACGGTATTGTCTTTTTTGAGTTAATATGCATGTATTCACCTAATTAAGTAGTGTAATGCATGTAATACTTTTAAATTTATAAATCGTCAAATTAGCTAGAAAGTAGCTTAATTATATGCTACATATATGTGAATTTGCAGTTATATATAATATCATCGTGTTACGAGAATTGAGAAATGGATGTATAATAAGAACTTTCTGGGAAAGGCAGGTCTTACACCAGAGTTTGAGGATGAGGTTGAAACTTTCATAAAATGGGCTAAGGGTCAACAAAGACATATGAATGGAGATAAAATTAGGTGCCCTTGTCGAAAGTGCAAAAACACAAAGTTTGGAATACCCAATGAAGTCAATTATCATTTGTGTATGTGGGGGTTTGTGTCGGAATATTATAATGGGACCTCGCATGGCGAGGATATTGTGCAGGATTATTTTGAGGCTCCTAGTGTCCCTCAAGTATCGGAGGAGCCAACCTCAACTAGCTATGTTGAGGATAATTATCCACAGTGGGGGTGATGAACAACATATGGATTAGGCGCAATTGGGCGCAAAGGATGGTTTTTGATGCAGTCGGGCCGAGTTATTTTGCTTCTTCTCACGAAGGTGTTCTTGATGATGGTACGAGGTCTTGCCCTATGGATGCCGGTCCTAGTTCATATTATTACGGCTGCGGTGGTCCCTACGATTATGATAAGTCAGGATTGGCAGACCATTTTTTCAATATAGTGCATGCCGCAGACCAACCTTTGTGCGACGGTTGCACCCAATCTCAATTGGGTGCTTGATGGATATCAAGACGAATCGTCATATTTCTGAGCAAATATATGACAGAATATCCAAATGGCCTAATAGAATACTGCCCTCTAATCAATCTCTGCCGAGAGATTACTACAGCACGAAGAAGTTGGTAAAGATTTGGATTTCCCATTGAGAAGATTCATGTGTGTAAAAATGGTTGCATGTTGCACTGGAAGGACAACGTCGATTTGGAGTACTGCAAATTTTATAGGGACGCTAGGTACAAGCCTTCTCGAGGGCGAGACCCACATCGGAAGAAATCTCCGTATACTGTCCTTAGGTACCTGCCGCTGACTCCCCATCTGCAGAGGTTGTATTCTTCGAGGGCGACTGCCAAGCACATGACGTGGCATGCCACACATCAGACAGAGGAGGGTCGATGTGTCATCCATCCAATGACGAGGCGTGGAAGCATTTTTTGATCGGATGTATCCTAATTTTGCAGAAGAACCGCGTAATTTTCGGTTGGGCCTTTGCACATATGGTTTTATGCCGCACTGTCAGTACAGTCGTACTTATTCATGTTGGTTTGTTATCATTACACCATACAATCTTTCCTCTGTTAAGTGCATGAGTTTCGAGTACATATTTCTAACGATGGTAATCCCTAGCCCTTCTAATCCAAAGCATTTGATCGATGTGTACTTGGAACTGTTGATCGAAGAGCTGCTACAGTTGTGGCATGTGGGTGTTAGAACGTACGACCATGCCACGGATCGGGCTTTCATGATGCGGGTGGCGTTAATGTGGACAGTGAACGACCTACCCACTTATGGAATGGCATTTGGGTGGAGTACCGCAGGGGTTATGGGATGTCCGGCTTGTATGGATGATACAAGGGCATTCCATCTGCAGCACGGTAGGAAGGTGTCCTATTTTGAGTGCCACAGACAGTTTCTCCCTGCGCACCATCCATACCGAAGGAGTAAGAAAGCCTTCACGAAAAATCGTATCGAGAATAAGGTAGCACGTCCGAGGCTAATAGGAGATCAGATCCTCGATCAGGTTGCAAATATTAGTCCTGCAGTTGAAATGCTGTTGTCATTACCTGATGGCTATGGTAGCGATCACAAGTGGACGAAGAAAAACATCTTTTGGGATCTCCCGTATTGGTCAACGCTTCTGATCTGACACAACCTTAATATCATGCACATCGAGAAAAACGTGTTTGACAATATATTCAACACAGTCATGGACATCAAGGGAAAGACAAAGGATAATATGAATGCACGCAGGGATTTGAAGATCATATGTAATCATCCAAAGCTAGAGTTTGATGAACGTAGACCGAACACTATGCCTAAAGCGGTTTATACACTAGGGAAGGAGTAGAAAATGAGAGTATGTGAATGAATTTATGGCCTGAAGTTTCCTGATGGATACGCGCCTAACCTTACATGCTGCGTTGACATGACAAAATTACGGATGCATGTCATGAAGAGCCATGATTGTAACGCATTCATGCAGAAATTGATCCTGATTGCCTTTTGTGAAATGCTTCCCAAGCATGTATGGAGTACATTAATCGAGGTTAATCTATTATTCCAAAGCATATGCTCGACTACGCTGGATGTTCACAAGCTTCATGAGTTGGAAAACAGTATTGTCATCATCCTGTGCAACCTTAAAAAGATATTTTCATCAATTTTTTTCGACTCAATAGAGCACCTCATTGTTCACTTTCCGTATGAAACATGCATAGGGGGACTAGTGCAATACAAGTGGATGTACCCATTTGAAAGGTTTCTACGTGAGTTGAAGAAGAAGATGAAAAACAAAGTACATGTTGAAGCCTCCATTTTCGAGGCATAAATTGTCGAGGAAATCGGCCTGTTTACATCACAGTACTTTGAGTCAGACGTGCGATCCAAACGAAGCATGCCTCGAAGAAATTATGAGTGCACGAGCAGTGATGATGGAATTTAGGTGTCTATTTTCAACTATCCTGGCAGAGCTAGTAGTGCCACAAAGAAAAGATGGCTCAGTGGACCGGAATGACACATCATTGAGACGTACATTTTGACCAACTGTGAAGTAGTCACACCATATTATGAGTAAGTTGTTAATTCTAATATTAAATTCTCTTTTTTAATATACATGTTAAGTGTATGCATTTATATATATCATTGATACATGTACAGATCTTACTTGAACGAGCTGTACCAACACCACCATCCAGACGACCCAATTATTGATCGACTTGTATCAACTAAATTCAAGGATTGATTTAAATGACGTGTAAGTTAAACGTAACCTTTCATTTAAAATTTTAAAAGTACATCTTTGCAACGTACAATTTAAAGAAAATAACTTATCGTATATGAATGTGTAGGTACATCCTAAGCTAAATTATACGGACAGAGAGCTACTGAAGTGTCATTATTGGGGACACTGGAATATGGAACACACTGGCGAATAAACCATTCCATATATATGGGCTAAAATAAAGACTAGGGAAAGGCGAAGACAAAAGCGTGGATTGATTTGAATCTACGACGAAACCTGAATCACCCCTGATTGAGCTGTTCCATAAGGAGCTCATATCATCCGGAAGAGCAGACATGCCGAAGAAGCCCAATGCACAAGTGACATCAGTATCTGCCTACTTTGTTAACGGGTACAACTTCTAGACTGAACGTCACAACACCGACAAGTCCACCATGAATTGCGGGGTATATGTCAAAAGTTCATCGTATACAAATGAGGACAATGATTTCCATGGAATCATTGAAGAGATCATTCAATTGACATACCCACTTATTCCGAACGTGCACATCGTTCTGTTCAAGTGTCGATAGGTCGATCCAGTTTGAGGCATGAAGGTGCACCCACGCTATCACCTTGTTGACGTAAACTTCAAGAAGCTGTACTAGAAAGATGATTCATTTATACTTTCACAACAAGCAGTACAAGTATATTTCATGGAGTAACCAAGTATGAAGAGGGACAAAGCAGACTGGATGGTTGTTTGCAAAACCAAGGCTCGAAGAGTTGTTGATAATTCCAAGTCGACTGAGACAGTCGCATACCAGTCGGAGGAAGTTGTACCAGTTCCTGTAGTGGCTATCAACAATCAGTCTTACGATTTACGTGACCCTAATGGTTTACAAGTTGTGTTGGCGGCTGTAAGTACTTTATGGAAACAAGTGCATGAAAATGATGATGAAAATGAAGACGAAGATGAAGACAGCAGCGTGGACAGCAAAACTGATGATGAGGAATACAAAGCTACATGATGTACATTTTCTAGAATGAAATATTTTTTATTTTACAATGTTGAAAGAAAAAAATCATTTTTTAAATTTTTTTTAAAATTGGAACGACCAAATTTATTAAAGTCGTTACAAAGATCATGACAATAGCAGGAGGGAAAAAAAGGCGGGATATAATCTTGTAATGGCCAAATTAATCAAAGCTGTTACAACAGCCATTACAATGTTGAATATTTGAATTCAAAATTAAAAAATTGGTGGGAATGTTACATTTGAAGTTCCATTACAAATACCATTACAAAAGCCATTACAAACTTCATTTAGAGGAGCAGTTATAAAAGCAGTTCCAAAAAATGAGCAACTTTAGAATTTCTAATTGTAAAGTACGATATCTTTACATTCGGCCGTTCAATCCATACCAAATTTAAATGCATACAATTATGTGTCCATTAAATCCTATCAGATGATTTGATTTTAAATCACATGGCCTGATTTAAAAATACACCAAGTTGAATGATTGCTATTATATTTGGGGAACGATATTTTGATATCCGTATACCCAATAAGACTACAAATATCTTGTATTTATTATTTTGTAAGTGTGATCATATCTAATGGTTGGATCTTAATTTTGATGGCCCGATTAACCCATGTAGTGAAACACTGTGATTCTCAGTTACATCAACATAATATAACATTTATGAACATATATTTTTCTTGCAAACTGTTAACATGTATCAATGTGTTGATAAATTTTTTCGTAATCAAAATGTATTTCGATTATATTGTTCCAGTACAATAATACGTTTCTGCAGCATTAAATCGTCAAAAACAACATATTTTTTTTTAACAATTTCAATTAAAATAAGTAAATATTTGAAACACTTCTTGTAAAGGCTTTTTTAACAGCCATGAACAAAACGACGTCGTATTATTATTTTGTAATACACTTTATAACGGCATTTTACACTGTGACGCTCGTAGGGTTTTATATATAATTGGGAGACTTATTATTAATTTTTAAGAAATTTTGAATCTAGTTAAAATATATTATAGGTTGAAATTCGAATATAATGAAACTTGAACGGAGCAAATTGAGCCTCATTATAATATTTAATTAAATTTTATTATTTAAGAAATTAAATAGGACATAATGGGTATTTTGATAAAAGTTTAATTAAATAAAAAAATAATAATATAATATAATATATATATATATATATATATATATATATATATATATATATATATATATATAAATTAGAAAGTGGGTGGTGGGGCCATCACCTCACCCACCGCCACACTTCATAATTTACATAAGTATATATATATAGTAATAGGGAATGATTAATACTTCATTTTCTCCCAGCTTTCGGAATCGGAAGGACAAAAGGTATGTTTTCTTTTAAAATTCGTATTAATTAATATAATTATATTATTTAATTAGTCCATTTATTAAAGGTAATTTATATTGACTGATGTACTATTTAATCGGAGTATTTTATGATTTTGTCAATTAAAATTGGTATTGAATTAAATATCCCATTTGATTCGAAAATGCTATAGTGGGTTAATTAAATTATTGGATTTGGTAGATTTAATCATTTCTATAGTTAATCTATTCAATTTTATAGGGTTTATTAACTAAATGTATAACTATATATATCCATGTATAACTAAATTGTATAATAACGAGGAATTGATAGAAAATTCATAGAAATATTCCGAGAATTTTATTTAAGGAATACTATGTTATTAAAAAGGGAAATGAGGGTTTTAATCGTAATTTAATTTAGAAAATATTACTAAGAGCGATAATTATAGAAAAATATATAAGGGTTTTATTAAATGAATTGTTATGAGTTAATTGACAAATTACATATACACTTAGAAAGTTTAGTTAATCAAAAGAAAAGAGAACGGAGGTCTGAACTTGGATATAAATGAAATATTAAAAGATAGGTGGAAACGTACGAATATTATTTAATATATTATCATTATTATTATTCTTGATATTTTGAATATATTAATTATATGTATAATACTTTTGTATAGGACGTGACGACAAAGTAGGGAATTGAGCAGCTCCTTGCGCTAATTGAAGTATTTTGGGATTTGAGGTAAGTATAGCTAATTGAATATATATAT
The DNA here is from genome assembly GCA_034509725.1 of Sesamum angolense. NCBI lineage: Eukaryota > Viridiplantae > Streptophyta > Magnoliopsida > Lamiales > Pedaliaceae > Sesamum > Sesamum angolense. Next base: position 30,338 of record JACGWL010000586.1, read on the forward strand.
ATATATATATATATATATATATATATATATATATAAATGTGCGTAGTATTATATGTATTGGATGTTTATATATTTGATTATGAACTTGAATTTCTATTTATATATGTAGATATTGTATATTAGTTGTGTATATATTGATCGTGGATTATTTGTCTGGTTTACCTGGATATCTGTGGAATTGTTATTATGTGTTTATCTATGGTGGTGTTGTATGGAAGCCAAATGAATGATTATGAGTTCTTACAATTGATTGTCGAGCAAAATTAAATTAGAAAGTTATTGACCAGAAGATAATCATTCAATAGAGTTGATTGATGATGTCAATGATGATGATGTGTGTATGGAATAAAAGATGGCTTACCTAACTGGGAGGGGGCATACTGCAATGGCTATGATGATATGATTAATGACGAGCTGTGTGCTGTCATTGATCAGTGATGATGATGTGATATATCATACGAGCTGTGTGCTGTGTGATATGATTGATGAGGGATGCCATACGAGATATGTGCTGTGTGGTATCAGTGGTGATGGGATATCATACGAGCTGTGTGCTGTGTGATATCAAGAAAAAAAATATTGTGATTGAGATGATGATGTGATAGCCGGCGAAGCCATTGGGTGATGCACTCCAGTTTGGTTGAGCAGGGCCCTAAGAAAACAAACAAAGATGCTATTATTATGGTATGGACTGATATATGATAATGAGCATGTGTTGTTTCTTATATCTGCGGATACTATGGATAAACCTTAATTGGTTGACATGATTATATTGTGTTCAACTTGTGATGTATATATATAATTTGATTGGCTATACTTACTGAGTAGGCAGCTCACGCCTTGCCACGTACTTTTCAGGAGATAGGTAATACTGGCTAGCCGCACTGGATTGTGATCCGTGTTGTTATACTCATTAGGTGGGTCAGCCGTGATATTTAAAGCAGAGACTTTTGGCTGTATGGTTATTAAGTATGCTAGGCTTTTGTCGGGATGGTGTTTATAATTGTACAGCGGGTTGTATGTTGTTTATTTTCGAGATATTATATACGGGGACGTGAGTAATTATTATCCTCTGACATGGCTTATTGTCTTATGTAGCTTATATATATTATAATAGAAAACATGAAATATCTTATAAGTAAGATTGTAATTAGGGAGGGAGTATGATAATTAGTGGTAATTAGGTGTGATATTGTAGGGGTGCTACATTGGGTGGTATCAGAGCAGGTCTACGTTTCTAGGGTGATAGGTTGACTTTGAGATGTGGTTAATAATGGAATTGTTTAATGTAGGATGGCTTCTCAAGGTGCACGTGCTGACCCAGTAGCCAGTATGCATGAGTCAGGAGAGTTCGCTGAGGGCTCAATAGCACCTGCGAGTGCAGGTGGGGTGGAGATAGGTCAAGAGGGTGTTGGTGTTGATGCTCCACTTCCTCCCGGTGGTGCTCCAATAGCAGAGTTACCACCCGCTTATGCACAAATATTTCAGATGGCCTTTTAGGCCCAAGCACAAGCTCAGGCACAGTTACTTGCACAAGCCCAAGCACCTACCCCAGCACCAGCACCGGTAGTTCCTACGATTGATTGTAATTATGAAATAATCAAGAACATGGGAGCGACCGAATTTGAGGGGACTCTAGATCCAGAGGTTGCCGAAAGATGGTGGGAAAAAGTCGAGGATGATGAACTTAGTCGGTTGCACTCCAGAAAATCGACTTAAGTACATTGTTTCTTTGTTTGTTGGCAATGCCTTGATTTGGTGGAGGTCACTAAAGAGGGCATATGAGCCAAGGGAAATAACTTGAGCTGAGTTTCAGAGGGAGTTTGATGATAAATACAGACCCAAGATGTATAGAGATAAGAAGAGGATGGAGTTTCTAAATCTAGTGCAAGGGGATGAGCAAACAGTGGCCGAATATGAACTTCGTTTTGCTGCACTAGCCAAGTACGCCCCAGAAGCAGTAGCGACATAGGAAGATCGTTGTTATCGTTTTGAGAAGGGGTTGCGACCAGAGATCAAAAGGGGTCTTGCAGTCAGAATTATAAATTTTAAAACTCTTGTGAATCAGCAATCCGGATGGAAGAAGCGGTAATCGAAGATAAGAGGAAAGGAGAAGAAAAGGGGAAGTCAACGTATACAGTAGGGGAGTCGAGTAAGTTGACTAAGAGAGGAACTGGTCGTTCATTTTCTGCAGGAGGTTGAAACTTTTCGCTTGGTGGTTTTGGTTTTCGGGGAAGTAGCGGGCCAACATTTGGTGGACCGATGGGTTTCAATAGAGGTCCGATTGATCGCAGTTCATCTACTATGCCTTCTATCGGATCAGGCAGGGGAGTTGGACAGGGTTATAGCAGGGGGATAACTTCTATTCCGAATTGTTCTATCTATGGGAGACGACATTTGGGACAATGTTGGGGACCAGGTGCTATACCCAGGATTTGCTATAACTGTGGAGGAAGAGGACACATGTCCAGAGATTGTCCTAGCCAAGACTATGAGTTTAGTTGCAAGTGCAGGTAGTGGGACTCAGAGCCAAAGCAGTGTTGGAAGTAGTGGCAGAGGAGTTGATAAAGGTAGAGGCAGGGGCAGGGGCAGAGGCATTGGTAACAGAGATGGTAACCACCCTGCTAGTGCGGGTATGAGGGGATCCGGAGCATAAGTCACTCAAAGGTAGATGCAAGCAAGGATACATAACATGACCAGAGAGGAAGCTCCAGCTTCGAATGACGTAATATCAGGTACAATCTTGTTATTTGACGTTGAGGGTTATGTTTTGATTGATCCTGGCTCTACGCATTCATACATTTCATTAGAACTTGCATCTAAAATAGCGGGTAGGAATAGTCCTTTGGGGTATAATTTGATGGTTTATCTACCTGTAGGAGGGGGTGTAGTGGTGACTAGTGTTGGGAAGGGAAGTATAGTAAGGATTGGAGATGTAAATTTACCTTTGGATCTCGTAGTGATGGATTTGAAAGAGTTTGATGTAATTTTGGGGATGGATTGGCTAGCACAACATAGAGCAGTGGTTCATTATTATAAAAAGGAAGTGATGATTGAATCTTCCGGCAAACCAAAAGTAGTATTTGTGGGAGATCGACAGGTAGTTCCAGTTTGTGTAATATCAGCTATAGAAGCGAGACAATTGATGTTAGAAGGATTTGAAGCGTATCTAGCCCACGTGATAGATGATGAAAAGGTTAGTCCCACATTAGAGGAGATTCCTGTAGTGAGAGACTTTCCTGAAGTGTTCCCTGATGACTTACCGGGTTTGCCACCACACAGAGAAGTAGACTTTACTATAGAAACTCTACTAGGAGTTTGCCCCGATTTCTATCACACCGTACAAAATGGCACCAGTAGAATTACAAGAGCTCAAGAAACAACTAGAAGAATTGCTAGAGAAAGGGTTCGTCAGGCCAAGTGCCTCACCGTGGGGAGCACCAGTGTTGTTTGTAAAGAAGAAAGATGGTAGTATGAGATTGTGCATCGATTATCGCTAGTTGAATAGGGTGACAGTGAAGAATAAATATCCGTCGCTGAGAATTGATGACTTACTAGACCAATTAAAGGGGGCTACAACATTTTCAAAGATTGACTTGAGGTCTGGGTATTGGCAGTTGAGAATAGCAGAGAACGATATACTAAAAATGGCTTTTCGTACTCGTTATGGTCACTATGAGTTCTTGGTGATGCCATTTGGGTTAACAAATGCACCAGCAGCATTCATGGCGTTGATGAATCGTACATTCCAAGAGTATCTGGATCAATTTGTTATTGTATTTATAGATGATATCTTGGTGTATTCGAAGAATAGGGAAGAGCATGAGCAACATTTGAGGATAGTATTGCAGATTTTGAAAGAGAAGGAGTTGTATGCTAAGTAAATGTGAGTTTTGGCTTAATCAGGTGGTTTTTCTTGGACATGTGATATCTGGTGATGGGGTTATGCCTGATCCTTCCAAAGTGAAAGCTATTATGGAATGGAGAGTACCGAAGAATGCGACTGAAGTTAGAAGTTTCCTGGGGTTAGCAGGGTATTATAGAAGATTTGTAGAGGGATTCTCCATAATTGCGGGTCCTTTGACAAAATTACTAAGGAAGGGGGTAACATTTCAGTGAACTGAACAATGCCGACAAAGTTTTGATGAATTGAAGAAAAGATTGACCTCCACTCCGATTTTGGTTTTACCGTCCAGTAGCGGAGGATATGTGGTTTATACAGATGCTTCTAAACAGGGACTGTGTTGTGTATTAATGCAGAACGGAAAGGTAATTGCTTATGCATCTCGTCAGTTGAAGACTCATGAGTTGAATTATCCCACGCACGATTTAGAGTTGGCAGCGATTGTGCATGCATTAAAGATTTGGAGACATTATCTGTACGGAGAAAAATTTCAGATCCTCTCTGACCATAAAAGTTTGAAATACATTTTGACGCAAAAGAGTTGAATTTGAGACAAAGGAGATGGATAGAACTGCTGAAGGATTATGATTGTACTATTGACTTCCATCCAGGGAAGGCGAATGTAGTAGCGGATGCCTTGAGTAGAAAGAGTTCAAATACATTAGCCAGTCTGGGGAGTCATAATCAGACATTGCTATTGGAGATGAGATCCATGAATACGAAATTGGAAGTTGATCAGGTAGCAGGATTATTGGCGGCTTTGCAACTTAAGCCAGACTTTGTGGATCATATCAAAGAGGCACAGACTCAGGATCCTTTCTTATTACAGATGCGGGAGAGATTGAAGCAAGGTAAGAAGTCAAATTTTTTAGTAAGAGGTGATGGAGTGATAGTGAATGGGGAGCGAGTTGGTGTACCTGACGTGAATGGATTACGAAAGAAGATTTTACAGGAAGCTCATAATGCACCATATGCCATGCATCCTGGTACTACAAAGATGTATCAGAACTTAAAACCTTATTATTGGTGGCAGACAATGAAGAAGGATGTGGTATAATTTGTGGCTAAATGTATGACATGTCAGCAGGTAAAGGCAGAACACCAGGCGCCAGCAGGTAAACTTCGACGTCTATCGATACCGGAATGGAAGTGGGAGAAGATCACTATGGATTTTGTCGTAGGATTGCCTCGTACACTAAGAAAGCATGATGCTATTTGGGTAATTATGGATAGACTGACTAAATCTGCTCATTTCTTACCAATAAGACTAGGTGATTCTCTCGATAAGTTAGCTGAGTTGTATGTCTCAGAGATTGTGAGACTGCATGGTGTACCTATATCTATTGTGTCAGACAGAGATCCTCGATTTACCTCACGTTTTTGGGGAAGTTTACAAGGGGCGTTGGGTACGAAATTACATTTCAGTACTGCATTTCATCCGCAGACAGATGGGCAGTCAGAAAGAATGATTCAGACTCTAGAAGATATGATAAGGGCTTGTATAATGGAGTTTAAAGGCAACTGGGATGATCACTTACCTTTGATGGAGTTTGCATATAATAACAGTTTTCATTCTAGTATCGGTATGGCCCCATATGAAGCTTTATACGGAAGAAGATGTCGCAGTCCAGTATGTTGGGATGTTGAGGGATTACGACAGTGGAAGGTCCTGAATTGGTGCAGGAAACAATGGAAAAGATACAAATAGTTAAGAAATGCTTGAAAGCAGCCCAAGATCGGCAGAAGAGCTACGTTGACAAACACCGCAGGGAAATGGAATATGAAGTAGGTGATAAAGTTTTCCTGAAAGTATCTCCATGGAAAGGAATTTTGAGATTTGGCAAGCAAGGAAAATTGAGTCCGAGATATATTGGGCAGTACGGAATTATTGAAAGAATCGGACCACTAGCGTATCGATTAGCGTTACCAGCAGAATTGTCACATATACATAAAGTATTCCATGTCTCGATGCTGCGGCGATATCGATCTGATCCTAGCCATGTCATCCATGAACCAAAGGTAGAAATTTTTGAGGAGCTGACATATATGGAAGAGCCAGCGGAGATTTTGGACAGAAATGTAAGAAAATTGAGAAATAAGGAGATACCAATGGTGAAAGTGAGATGGACTCATCATTCTCCAAGGGAAGCGACTTGGGAGATTGAAGAGCATATGAGAGAAAAGTAAAATTCATTTGTAGACAAACTTTTGGAAGAATAAGAAAGAGATTTGGAGAGAATTCATATATTATTTTGTTATATTCTATTAGGAGTAATAGGCTAGTAAACTTAGATTTTCTTTTAAGTTTATAACAAATATTTATAATTTTTAGGGTTAAATACATTTTGGACCCCTAAAGCATGTTACCCTCATCAATTACCCCCCTAAACTAAATAAACCTTCATTTACCCCCTATCTTTAGATGATCCTTTAAATTAAATAAGAATTGACAAAAATACCGTTGACTATTAATAATATGATATGTTTACATTAATGCCCTCTATTATTAAATATATTAATCAATTTGAAAAGTTTATTCAATTATAATGTTTATAAATTAATTAAGTATAAAATAATTATTTTACAATTTGAGTGTATAAATAGTGGTATTAAAAATTAGCAAAAATTTAGAAATTTACTAATTTTAATTTAAGGAACAAAGATGCATTTTTGCATATTAAAATTTTATCCGCTGGTATTTTAAAATATAGGCTTTACCCAAGCTCAAAAAAATTATTACCATATATGTGTCTAAATCTGAATCGAATGTAAAAATATTAGGTATGGATATAGGTAACTATCAAAATGGATTTGGATCTGGGTATTGCACACCAATTAATAGGTATAACGTGTTGGGCCTAAGGTTAAGTCAAGAGGTGAAATAGAATTTATTACATGAAAAGACAAAAAAAAAATTACTTCATTAACTCTCAAATTACCTCACTTGATATTTATTTGTAATATCAAAATAATAGACTCGATGACCACTTGTAATATTTTTTTAATTAAAATTATATTTGCGTATTGCACAAACACAAGTTTATAAAAAAAATTTAATCTAAAAGTACTAACATTGACCTTATCAATTTATAATTAATCTAATATTAATTTTTTAACATCATAAATGAGCAAAAATTGAAGGCAAATTGATTGATATATTTAACTATAGAGAGCATTAAGTGAATATATAATATTATTAATAGTCAGAGGTGTTTTTTTATATTTTTATTTAATTTAAAGAATTATCAAAATAATAGGGGATAATTGAAAATTTCTTTAGTTTAGGAGATAATTGATGAGGGTGGCATAATTTAGGGGTGAAAAATGTATTTAACCTTAATTTTTATATTTTAAGTAATAATGCTTGTCATTATCATATTGACTTGAAATCAAGAGTGAAAAAGAAGTACAAAAGATGGGACCCACAATTCACACGAGGTGAGAATCCAGGCGGTGAATTTTAGGTACCACGTGAATATCCGCGCCACGTTTGTACGACGTCGTCGTGCACGTTTCCCCAAGGATCTCGCGGTCGGCTCACGCCAGTCCACGTCACTCTCTCTCCTTCCCATACACTTTCTTTAGTTTAAATTAGAATATTTCAGGAATCCAAGAAAGTGAGAGCGAATATTTATTTTCGAGAAATTACAAGTGACTCTTCTAAAATTTAGATTATTGTCAATTTCAAGTGATTAATATACTTTTAGTGCAATTATACTTTTTTTTAGGTATGCTATAATTATTTTAAAATTCCTTATAGCATGGTATAATTATATTTAGATCCTTTATAATTTAAAAAATTATTTTTAGAAAAAAAATTATATTTAGCCTTATTTAACTTATTATTCTAGTTGAGTTCAAACGAGTTTTAATTGGATCAAAATCAAGTCGAGTTCGAGTAATTAAATATTTTTAAATATATTTTCCTATTTTTCTCTTAATTGAGCTGGAGTTGATTTCAAAAGTTTATCAATAAATTTTTTTTTTAAATTTGATTTGTTAAATTTAACATATCGAGTTCAAACGAGTTTTTATCGATCGATTTCAATCGAATATCGAATAGTTTGATTATTTTTTTCAGCCTTGATAAGATCCAACATATTTCACGAGCTAAAATTGCTGGAACTGTGCAATAATTACTTGAAAATTAACAATGTGGATAATAGAATATTCTTAACTGTAGTTTATTTTAATAAAAATAACAATTTTTTTAAATATTTCTTAAATTAAAATTTGTTTGCTTGTATTGTTCTTATTATAAAAATAATATTAATTTTAGAAATTAACTACGATCGACATTTGTAGTTTTGAAAAAAAATAGGATAAATTATGTTTATACCCCTGTCAAATTATACAAACATTTAATACCTTTTTTAAATTATATTATACTATTAAGATTATATTTATAATTATAACTACATCATTTGTTCAATGATAAAACTTAAACAAATATCCCTGAAAGGTATTACGGTAACATCCCTTAGGGAATGTAGCTATAATTTTATAAAAAATAAAGCGCTTGAATAATTTATTTTAGGGAATAATTACATTCCCCTCCACGACGTTCGGTGTAATTACACGTAGATCCCCTGTTGTTTAAAAAATTACATTTAGCACCCTTAAAATTTGCTTCTGTCTAACAAATCAGCCCCTGCGTTAGTTAGATTTCATCGAATTTGTTGATATTAACAAAAATTAAAGTAAATAAAAATTAATATTTATCATTGATTGACTTAAAACTAACTTATTGCAGGTCAAATGATTTTTTCGGACTAAACTACCCTTATAACGGTGAAGATATACCTCTTCACATACATTAACACGTGAATATGTATGTCGGTGATTTGATCATAAAAAAATTTATTTGACCTGTTATAAGTCAGAATAAATCTTTTTTTATTAATATCAGTAAATTCAGTAAATTTTAACTAACGGGGGGACTTATTTGTTAGACGGAAATAAACCTCAAGGATACTAAATTTAATTTGTCAAATTACAAAGAATTTATGTATAATTACAAGTGTAATTATCCTTTTAATTTAATTTCAAAGAGAGTCAAAATAATATGTATTCATATATTCATATATACATATACACAGCTCTAATGCAAGAAAACATGTGAAGTACAAAGGAAATGGGAAACAGCTAGAGTGTACTTTGAATGTCCAGTTCTATACCTGCATCAATATATCTATGTGCCACTCATGCAAATATATACTATTTATTGCCTCTTCTCCTACTTTTTTCTTTATCTGCATTTTTAGCAGAAAAGGAAAAAAAATAACCCTCTTTAATTATTTTTAGAGTAAATTAAAATATCCTCTTAAAATTTATCATAATTATAAATAATTATTTGTTGTTTTTAAAATTGTAGATATCCCTGAAATTAATAATCGTTTAATAGATATCCTCTCGTGATATCTCATTATAGGGGATATTTGTTAAAAGGATGTTAATTCTAAGGTGATATTTGTAATTTTTTAAGTAACAAAGGAATATATGTAATTATGATAAGTTTTAGGAAAACACACTGTAATTTATCCTTATTTTTATCTAGACAAAAATAAAAATATTTTTCTTACATATATATTTTAACACTATATTTGATTTGACGGATTTGACAAAACCCTTGAAATTTGTAAAAAGAAAAACCAAATTATTTGGATAATTTTATATCACAAAAGATTTTAAATGCTTTAATTCTTGATCTGAATTCTCTTGATAGGGAGCCATTTAATTTTTTTTCTAATTTAAATATGTCAAGACAAATGCGATGTAAGGATAATTAAATTTATAGTTTTATAATTTTATATAAGTAACTTTATAAATGATATGATCTTATTTTTTAACTTTTTAAAAAATATTTTAATTAATTCTGGACATAAACTCAACAAATGTAAAAATTAATGCTAAGTTGTTTGAGACTTAATTAACTATCTATCTTTTACAATTAAAGAAAGAATCCCATCTTAATGCTTTAGTGTAATACATAATTAATTATATACAATTATTTTTCCTATTTAAATAAATTAATTATATCATTAATTATGTAATTAGAATTAATTACCAAATCAATCATCATATCATATATGAATAGATGTAAAATCCCATCAACATAGGCAAAAAAAAAAAAAAAATCAACTCGAAGTAGATAAATATCCGCACATAAAAAAATAACATAAATTCCCAATAAAGAGATTTCATTTCAAAATTTGGAATTTCTTAATTAAAGCAATACGTACAAATTAAATATTGCCAGTGTGAAATGTCAAAAATGGCCTCATCATTCTACCTAACTACGTGTGTGTACAAGTTAAAAATACCTATATATATATATATCTATGAACACAAACTATACATTTTTTTTGACAAAATTTTAAAAAAATAATAATTAAGAAAAAAAAAAAAGGGACTAATTACTAATTAAGGTTCACTATAAATATTTGGAAAAAAAAGAAATATTAATTAATAATCCTTAATAATAATAATTAATTGATAAATAAATCATCAAGAATCGTTGTAATCTTGCCAGCAAAGCAGCATGACGACGCAGCGGCGGAGGATGTAGAACCTGGCCCTCTGCTCCTTCACCAGACGGCCGCATCGCCGCCCAAACGATCTCATTGGGTCTCCCACGTGCTTCTCACAGAAGCTGCCCTTTTCCTCTTCTTGTTCTTTCATGGCGGCGGTGGGCGGCGACGGCGGTGGTTGGAGGTGGGAGTGTGTGGGTAGAGTGGTGGCTGGTGGTGGTGGTGCAGGTGGATGATGCTTGCTTAGTGTGTGAGTGAGTGTGAGGACTTTGGGAGTGTTGAATATATATGACTAGGAATTCATGACTCACATGAAAAACTTTACTGTTGACTAGTAAATAATATTTAATTATTGTTAAATTAAAATAATTAAAAAAATGTAGATTATTCACCATAATTTTTTTATGGTTTTTTGGGAGTAATTGTGTAAAGAAATAATTTATATAGAAAAAGTTGAAAGATGTATTAGAATAAAAAATGGATAGTATTTATAAAAAAGTGAAAGTAGACAAAAGCTAGACTGGATGGTGTTTGAGAAAAAAAAACACTTCTAAAAAAAATTAAACTTAATTGATTATAGACCATTTTGTCCCCATTTATTAAAATGATATATTTTTTCTTATATTTGCACTTGTTGTCTGTCAATAATAATTATTTTGTCACATAAAGTAATATTTTTTAATTAGTATATTTCATAATTATAGTTTTGAAATATTAATAGAAAAAGTGAATAGTTAATTTAAGATAATTGTTTATTCGCACACAATAATTAAACTTGCATGATTGTAAAAAAATATTTCTTTACTAATTAATCACAACAATTTAGTTTATATTTTTAAATAACATAGGAATAATATATTTTAGATAATTATATAGAAAATAAAATATAAAATTTCTAACATATTTAATATGCAAAAGTGTAAATTTGATTATTGTTAAATTATTTGAATTATTTAAAGATTTCAATGTCAACTTTGAATATAAAATTTTAAAAATAAGTAATTAAAAATGATAAAAATGAATACAAATTATTCTAGTGATGCAGAATGATAATAAATGAAGTTGGATTTATTTTTTTAAAAAAATCAAAGCAGCTAGAAGCAACCTGAGTCTAAAAACGCTTTTCTTAGAAGTTTCAAAAGTAAAAGTTGTCCTTTTAAACACCTTAAAAGTACTTTTTTTAACCAAGTTAAAAATTACTCTTTTGAAGTTCACACAAACACTCCTTTAGTCATAACAAATGCTTTAACCTTATTTGCAAAAGCCAGAATCGATAATTATAGCATAGACATCATAAATGATTATTTACTATGTTAATTAATGCTAAATTTCTTGCAGTGATTTCTTTTTTTATATTAAGGGGAAGAAAAAACAAGTTTTGTCCATTAATAGTCTATTATTAATTAATGCTTTATTTTTTCTGTTTGGTGTGTGTGTTTTATTTATTTATTTTTGGTTTTCTTAATTGTTTGGAGCGAATTGGTGGAATAATTTAATGAAATGTTTGACCAAGGTTAGAAAAAATGAAATTCCAAGGTTAGGAATTAGAATCTTATGGTTGTATTTATTCAACATTATTTTTGGGGGTGGATTATGAAAAATATTGAAAATATTTTTCTAGAAAGTGTGAAGAATAAAATATATTTGGATTAGGAAATTATCCGGAAATTTAATATTAATTTATATTAAAGCCCAGTTTAACCCGACAGTTAAAATAATTACTTTTAAAAAAAGTGATCATAACGTTTGTATTTACTATTTTAATAAATGAATTGAGTTGACATTTTGTATTTTTTCACCTCATTCTAATTATTTTTCATCAAATTACGTACTCCTTATATATATATATATATATATATATATATATATATGATATTTAATTAATTGTTAATTCATTTATTAAAATTAAGAATGAGGTTAATTTTGAAAATTGTCTACAATTATTTGAACTTATCTAAGTTTTTTTGGAAAGTGTCACAATAAAAATATATTTTAGATAAATTCCAAATTTAAAAACTCTTAAGATTAACCAAATAATAAAATATTATTTAATAAATATAATGGGTAATTGGATCAAAATTAAGCACGATACTGTAAAAAACTATAAATTATATATAATTATAAAATTTCAAGAATTAATTATTAAAAAGTGAGCCAAATATTATAAAAAATTACTTAATTGAATAGATGATTGGCTAAGTTTAGATGATAAAATTGAAGGTTAAACGCCCATATATGGTTGTATTCATTTTATTTTTATTTCGTATGGATAAAAATATTTCATTTAAAATTAATTTTACATAAATATTTTAGAATATATTTCCTTATAAATGAGTTATGTCTCTACGCAAATACAAATTAAATTCAAAATTTATAATAGATGGAATTTAATTCCTAACCAATATAGTCTGTTTTAATAATTAAAAGGGTAAATTACAATAATTTTTTATTGATGTTTTCAGTAATTATAAATATCTCTTTATTATTTGAAAAATACAAATATCCTCTTGATTTTAATTTCCGTATAATGAATTCAGTAGTTTTTCATCTAAATTTTATAGTGAACAGTCCAAAATGTCATTTTAGATTATGAATTATAATTTTATATACTTTTAAAAATTTTATAATATTTTTATGAACTAATATTCTCAAAGGATTATTTACTTTACCGATGCTCAGATTTTTTAATATTTTTTCAAGTGTTTTCTTTTAAAAAAAAGAAAACAACAAATATAAAACAGTAATTTTTACCTCATCGTGTAAGGATTACATAATTATTTTCTATTTAAGGGGATATTTGTAATTTTTTAAATAATAAAATAAAATAAGAGAGATAGCTGTAGTCTGCCTCAATTGAAAATTCTAAAAATATTAGAAAAATAATATGGAATCAAAATTGAACCTATTATATATGGTTAAGTGAAAAGGAATATTTAATTAATCCACATAACATTGACCCGATTTAATTTGAACATAGCTTAAATGTTGAAGGTCTCATAAGTTCGGAATCAGGTCCAAAACCTACAAAATGTTTCTGCAAAACAAGCTCGACAGGAACAATAATGTGAAGAATTTGATTATAGTTATCTAATTTTTAAATTAGTGAGTTTATTTAGAAGATAAACTCTATCGAAAAGCAAATGAAGTAGTAAAAATTGTATCTCAAGCATGGAGTATGTCATACATTTATGGGATAATTATACTCTCTTTCCTGAGATTCAGTGTAATGATACGTAAATTTTTTGTGATTTGAGAAATTACATTTAACACCCTTAAAGTTTGTTTCTATCTAACAAATAAGTCCCTTTATTAGTTAAAATTCATCGAATTTGCTTATATTAATTAAAAAAATCAGGAAAAAATATATTTTTACCACTGATTGACTTTTTATTGACTTATTGCAGGTCAAATAAATATTTTTTATGATCAAGTTATTCTCATATGTCTTTATACATTAATACATGCGAAGAGGTATATATTCACCATTATAAAGGTAGTTTAGTTCGAAAATAATTGTTTGATCTGCAATAAGTCAGTATTCAGTCAATCGATGGTAAGTATCAATTTTCATTTATTTTTTTTTGTTGTTGTTAATATCAGCAAATTAAGTTAATATTGACTAATAAAGGGACTTATTTGTTAGATGGAAACAAACCTTAGGCGTGCTAGATGTAATTTTTCAAACTACTGGAAGTCTTTATGTAATTACACTAAATCTCAAAAAAAGAGAGTGTAATTATCCCTATATTTATAGATATGGTTGAATTATAATTTCACGCAAACCACTTATGCGATATTTCGATCATATGGTTGCAGCGAACCCTATACTCAGGTGTGTACGTGCAGATTCATGATCTTTTAAAAGAAAAAATTACAATTTTAGTGCTATAATTTAAGAGGAGTGACTTTTTTTATCATGTACAAATTAAGTTTATAATTTAATCTAATAACTTTATAATTTTTGCAATTTTAATTTATTTTCAGCTAATTTGAATTGACAATTATGTGTGACTTGTTGAAAAATAGTGAATGATAAATTAAATAATAAATTTAGCTAATAAATTTATTATAAATCGTGATAAATGATTGGTTACGATGTGGACGCATAACAAGCTCATGACACGTGGATGATGGTTGATGGTGCCCAATCATCATCCAATAGTATTTAAATTAAACCAAACAGTTGTGTCTTTTGGTTGAAATGATGTGTCCCTTGGATGAAACCCTTTGAATGAAAGGATGCGTCCATTTGTGTGAAGTAGTATGTCCTTTGAATGAAGTGGTGTGTCTATTCAGATGAAAGGTTATAACCTTTCAAAGGCACATTTTCTGATCGGACATGGCCATTCATTGATACCTTTTCAACTTCTATAAATAGATCCCCCCCCATTTCATTTCATTCATTCAATCATTCAATAAGCATTCTTAAACAACAAAAGCATTTTGCAAGTATAGTGTTAGTAAGAGAGTTTCAAAATATGATTTGGTTCGCCGTTTCTCAAAGTTTGTAGTGCTACTACTTTGAGATTTTAAGTCGTTGTATCTTGGGAAACAAATTGCCATTTTCCATAAGCACCAGAGCGGGGCAATAATTGTCTTAAAGATAAAGAGTCTAACTCTCGACTTCATAATACACAAATCCTGCATATCCCAAAATTCTCCCTACAAGTTTAAGACAATTATTTTATTTTTTTGTGTATTATGAAAGTTTTTGAATTGGTGGTTACTAATTAGGTTTTTTATGGTTGTCCAACCTCCTGTAGCACAACCTATTGCTGCCCAAGGGGAGGCCAGAGAAATTATCGGACAACGAATTTAAGTGATGACATTAAAAGATGTAATTCTATTTCACTATTTTGAACATAGTAAGGTTCTTAAATGAATGGATCCTGTTAATTTGAAGGGGAAACTAATACCCAAAAAAATATGTTTAAATGCATGGGGACTTGGGAACATTTTTTTACAGAAATCACATTCTCAATGACATGTATGATACGTTGAACAATGTATATTGCAAAAAAAAAGACTGCAAAAGTTTTTTTTTGGGAATCCGTAATGGAAAACTATATATGGACGTAAGTCATTATTCTTAAATGACAAGTTAATGGAACAACATGAAGGGTTGTCATTTTTGGGCAGGAAAACAAAGTCTGTAAAGTTGTTGGATAGGCTTACACAAGCTCATAAGCAATGGTATGAAGATTTGACAAAATAATATTATCAAATGACTTTAAGGTCAACGAATGTAATAAATGTGTCTATGTTAAAGGCACTTCCAGCTATTTGTCATAATCTGTCTATATGTACATGACATATAGATGAAGGAAAAATGACATTATTTCATTTTGACTACTAAGAAAGTATTGACAACATATTTGGATATGAAAGACATAAGGTTTAATGACGCAGTAATAGAGATTAAGATCTCTAAAACGTCTAATAAACATGTCTTATCATAGTCTTATTATGTTGAGACTATATTTAGAAATTCAATATATATGACAATTCACCTGCTAAGACAAAGTGATCGAAATCTACACTTAGCAAAGAACCAAAGTGAAAGCGAATGTCAAGTTGAATATTCAAGAACGATTGGTAGATTAATGTAAATTGTGAAATACACTCATTGTGATATTGTCTATTCAATCAACAAACTGATGTCAAATTGGATATTTGACATTAAAAATACTAAGTCCTCAAACGGATATGTATTCATTGGAGGTGGTGCAGTCGTGGAAATCCTCAAATAAACTTGTATAGCTCGATTTTAGAATCGGAGTTTATAATTTTAAATAAAGTTGGAGAATTGATTGTTCATAATTTATGGGAGGACATTCCTTATTGGACAAATCAAGTGCCTGCAATTGTGATATATTGTGATAGTCAGTCGGCTATGGGAATGGCACAAAGCATAGTATACTGATAAATCTAGGCATATATGTAAAATATGTAATATCATAAGACAGTAGATCTCTCATCATTATAATATCAAGTCAAAGATCTAGTTGATTCATTATAAAGGCCTTTCTAGAGATCAAATTTACTATCGAGGGGAATAGGATTAAAACCGGACACTTAAATCTTTATAGTGGTAACCCAACCTTGTTGACTGAAAATCCCAAGATCTTGGTTCAATGAGACAACTATGTTATAAAGATTGTGCAAAGCACTTGGAGTTTTACTCCTTCCTATTCCTATGACGTTTAGTGCTATTAGCTAAAGGGTAGAGGGTAAGCTATAAGCTTTTAATGATTCCTACACTAAATCAAGTACAGTATATGATTACCTATATAAGTGTGAAGACGGGCTGCTTCAAATGGAAAACACTTATGAATCCAAGATGGTGTCCAGGGCCAAAATAGACTCAATCGTGAGAACCAAAGATATTAGAGAAGGTATTTGTGGGGGTAACATTGTCTTGATTTACACCAACGGCTGAACAGTTCAAGACATCATGTTAACTGATTAGCCATGATTAGCCAAGTAAATCCGATGGTATTCCTCTAAGGAAGGTTCAAAGCAACAAACTACCTATCCTGATGCAATGCCTTCTCGTTTGAAACTCTCTTAAAGTGTCTGCATGTTCCTATGCATTAATTTAGTGGGGAAAAAATAATTATAAATTAAAATAAATGATTGATTACGACGTGGGACGCATAACAAGCTCGTGACACGTGGATGATGGTTGATGACACCCAATCATCATCCAACCGTATTTAAATTTAACCAAACAGTTGTGTCCTTTGGTTGAAATGATGTGTCCGTTGGGTGAAACCCTTTGAATGAAACGATGCGTCCATTTGTGTGAAGTGGTATGTCCTTTGGATGAAATAGTGTGTCTATTTAGATGAAATGTTATAACCTTTCAAAGACACATTTTCTGATCGGACATGACCATTCATTGATACCTTTCCAACTTCTATAAATAGATCCCCCATTTCATTTCATTCATTCAATCATTCAATAAGCATTCTTAAGCAACAAAAGCATTTTGCAAGTATAGTGTTAGTAAGAGAGTTCAAATATTGTTTGGTTCGCCGTTTCTCAAAGTTTGTAGTGCTACTACTTTAAGATTTTAAGTCGTTTTATCTTGGGAAACAAATTGCCATTTTCCATAAGCACCAGAGCAGGGCAATAATTGTCTTAAAGATAAAGGGTCTAACTCTTGCCTCGACTTCATAATACACAAATCCCACATATCCTAAAATTCTCCCTACATGACTTGCATAAAACTTAATTATAATATATTTTATTATTACTTATAATATATTCTAAAATATTAATATTTATTATATACATACAAAAATAACTACCAAAATTGACTAATTTAACAAAATAAAAAGGTCCAAGGGGGACTGGTTTGGTGGGCAAATGCAGGCAGGCAATTAAGATGGTAGTTTGTGGGTGCAATATTGGAGTGATGGGGGACAAGTAGCTTGTCTAATCCCACACCGGATTAATTTGATAAGATTCCAATCTCTCTAATCCCCTCGTGCTTTGTCTTCCTTTTCCCCCTCATTTTCAAGTTGGCCTCCCGATTTTCCTTAGTCAAATCGACATGTATTGTACCACTGCCACCCTCACGGCCGACGCTGCCGTCGGATGGTAATAAGGTCCAATGTTATTATATTTTTGAATATTTGTTACGTTGTACTTTGATGCAGTCTGAACTGTAAAAGCTTTGAGTTTTGACAAACTTATGATATATGATGTCTTCGTGGATTCTTTAAAGAGTTAACGGTTGTTGCACAAGTCTAGAAATAACTGTTCTTGATTATGGCTTTATCGCGAGTTTAATTGGAAAAATTATAATTTTAATCTTGTAAGTATATCGAGATGGCAATTTTGGTTGTGTTGAAGTCAATTTCGGTAAGTAGATCTTGCAATTAAAAAAATGATAATTTTTCCCTACAATTCTGGCAAAACAAATCATAATTTAACTGAAAAAGTGCATGTGTTTTGCAAGTACTCCCTTAATTTGGAATTTTTTGGTCAATTTATGAATTTTCAGTTGGAATTGTCCTTACATTGCCAAATTTGATTAATTTCAAGACTAAATTACTAATATTGATTGCAAAAGGATCAAAATTTCTAACTCTATACTTACAAGACTAAAATTACAATTTTCTATTTAATTGAGATGGTAAATTGGTAAAAAAAAATTGATAAAAAAAATATAAAAACGATTATAATTCAAATGACAAAATATAATTTATCTAAATTATAAAATTTCCATTTAATTGTTTATAGTAAGCAACAAGTTTTGACGTAACTTTTTTTCTGGTTGATTCTCCGTGGACTAATGCATAGTAGAGATAAGGCCTTTTCAGATCCCAAGATTAGAGTTTTGATTTTTGACAAATTTACGACGTAGTATTTTTCTCACTCTGGAGCGCTTTTGTAAGTTCATTATATCAACACAAGTTTTGACGTAACTTTTTTTCATTGATTGTAAATTTTTTTTATCCAAATCAAATTTAATTGAAATTTGATTAATCACATAATAAGGGTTTGTTTGGTTTGTGTGATAGGATTAAACGTGATAGAATTAAATAATACAAAAAATTGAATTATTATTAATCTTATCTTGTATTATATGATGTTTGGTTTGAAGTATTGTATGTGGGATATTTCATTTCATAATATAATATGGTGTTTGATTGAAATGATTATAATGTATGATTATGTAAAAAGACTATAAAGGGTATCTATTTTTAAGGTATTTATATTTTTATATTGTAAAATGCATGGTTTAAAAAAATAAAAAATTGCTAAATTACTTATTGAAATAAAATTGCTTAAAATAAAATTAATGTTAACATATATTTTTTTCTATATTTATAAAAGTCGAAGTTGGAAACACGTATTCAATTAAGTAATTAATGATAAAAACTCAAATATTTTTCAAATGTCCAAAAAAGAAAGAAGTAATATTTTTTCTATTTTTTATTATTAAATTATTATAATTTAAAATATATATTTAAAATGGTCAAAATCTAAAAATGGATTCAAAATGATATCCAACTGATCTCGTTTCTAGCTAGCGTGTGTAAGCAACTCTCCGTTTCTTTTAAAGGAGAGGTTTTTTTCTTTTTCTTTTGCAGGATTATAATTATAGAGGGTCTTTTAAAACTATTTAATTACCAGAGGTAAGTTTTATCGATTTTCAGATAACACAAGGGGGTATTATGCAATTTTTCCTAACAAAAATGGCAAATGGGAGAAGAGAAAATGGGAGAAAGAAGGGAGAGAGTGGAGATGAGGAGAGAGAAAGGTGGGTGTCCAACGGTAAACTAGGAAAAAAAAATTAATACTAACTTGTAGGATTACTAATACTAATTAAATGTGTTTGATTTATAATACTATTGGTTGAGGTTAATAAGACTGGCCTGATATTATTTTTGGGTTTTAATAATTTTATCATATCTAATCACACGAATCAAACGGCGCCTACATGTAATACATACGATCATATGATTGAACACTCTTTTGCACTATACACTAATTAGATATAAAATATAATTATTTTAGATTTGACTTGACTCGATTTAGTCTAAATTCTTTTAATAAATCGTATTGTTTAATTTTTAAAGAATAAAAAAAGAAAAAGAAAAGAAAAAAAGAATTGGGAAATATCAACACTTGAGTGTGTGTGTTTTTCACGTGTATTAGCCGTGGGATTGGATCCGGATCTGCCGACCAGATAGTCAAAGGCATTGGCATTCAGTCCTGTGAAGAGGATTGGATTCTCCTCTGCATCATTAATGTTGAGTTAAATTATGTAGTTGTTGGATCCGATGAACCTCTAATCCAACTTTTATTTTGAAGTTTGCTTGGGAATTATGTTCTCACACCCAACTCACGTACAGTCACCATTTCGATTGAAGATAAATTATAACGAGCTCTCACTAGATTTTATATAAATATGAATTTTTTTTGTTGTTTAAAAAATTATAAATACTTTATAATTTGATGAAATTATATAATTTTTAGATGGAGATTTAGAGTTTTCAACTTTATTCTTACTGTATTTTTTTTATTGTATTTAAAAGGAATGAAAAATTATTTATAGATAAAAAGGGGTGAATTGCTTCTTTGATATATGCCATAATTATTAGGAAAAATTATTTTTTTAGTCCGTTAAGTATGCTCAATATTAATTTTAGTCTGGTAACTATGTTTATTTTTTTTTAAGTCCTATAAGTTTTAAAATGTGATGAAATTTAGTCCTCCAGTTGTCGAATTTTTTATTTTTGGCCGGAAAAATGACATGTCATTCCAACTGGATATTTATTGAAGAGTTGGCAGATATGTTGGGAATTTTTAAACTTATGTGGCAACTGAAATGAGGTGGAAATTTTCTTGAAAATATATTGAATTATATTATAATTTATAAAATTAAAATTATTATTATTTAAAAAAAACACCCCCAATCCCCACCCCCACTGGCGCCCCCTGCTGCCTACCCCACCACCAATCGCCCCTCGTCCCTGTCTCCAATTGCCCCGTTGCCTCGCCGTCCCTACCCTTTCTCCACCCCCCCCCCCCCCCCAAAGCGAACCCGCAGATGGGGCGACGCCAATGACCCCAACCAATTTTTGGTCGGGGTGACTGGCTTCGCCCCCAAATCTGGACGAGGCCGTAGAGGTGGAGGGTGAGGGCTAGGCGACGACATCACCCTCTACTGGGGTGAGAGACGTTGTTGCCCTGAGGTGGGGGGGGGGGGGGACGCAGGCCTCCTTTGCTTCGGTGGCAAGGCATCCAATTAAATATTTTAATTTTAATTAATTTATTTTTATTTAATTTGATTAAGAATAATTAAAGTAATTAATTTAATTTTAATTAATTTGATTGAAAGTAATAAAAAATTTTGAACAAAATAATAAATTTTATTAAAATATATTTAAATTAAATAATTATTCAAATTAATTAATAAAATATAATTTTTATAATTAATTATTATTTATTGATATAGGTATTTAATTGAAAAATAAATTTGTTATATTAATATTGAATTATAATTTAATTTTTTAATTTAAAATTACAAAAATTTAAAATTTTATAAATTTTTCTAGATTTTTTATATTAAAATAATATCCAGTCAGCATTAGTGGCCACATGTTGTCACACATGGCTGCACAGGTGTATAAGTGGTCGGAAATTCAACAACTCACGTGCCACATAGGCAGTTTCTGGCAAGTTTTCAAAATCTCACCGGAATATTTTCTACAAAATCCTATATCAGACTAAATTTCATCAAGTTATGAAACTTAAAGGACTTAAAAAAATATGGGTATAGTTACCGAACTAAAATTAATATTGGGCATAATTAACGGACTAACAAAATAATTTTTCCTAGATTATTAATATCTCATCATCGTTTGAAAAATTATAAATACCCCTTAAAAAACAATCGTTTAACAAATACCCCATCATAACAACCAATTGTAGAGGGGTATTTGTTAGAGAGTTGATAATTCAAGTGGGTATTTATAATTTTTCATACAACGAACGGATATTTATAATTATGACAAACTTCAAGGGAGCCTCTTGTAATTTACCAAAAAGATGGACAAGATGTATGAAAAAAATTGTCCACTTAGCCTATAAAAGTTTTTTTTTTTAATTTATTTAAAGTAAAATTATAATTTATAGTACAAGGGCATTTTGGTCAGTACACTATAAAAAATGGATAAAAATCTACGAAAACTAACAAATTGACCTAATTTTTGGGAGGCCATTAAAATCAAGAGGCAATATTAATAATTTTTAAATAATTAAAAAGTATTTATAATTATATCAAATTTTGAATAGGCTGGTTTGTAATTTGCCCTTTACGCAATTCCATATGCTACTTATAATTCCTTCATTATTTTGACCAAGAAAATGATGATTATTGAGGAAAAGTAGAGTGTACTTCCTTCCTTATTTTACATTACGTGATGGGATTTTACATTATTTTACATTACATTATTTTACATTACGTGATGGGATTTGATGGGATTTTACATTACATTATTTTACATTACCAATAATATGATGATTGTACTAATGATATTTCAATCTGTATTTATTCAGAAAATTATATTTTTCATCTCATAATTTAAAGAAGTGCTTGGCTTGAGTTCCAATTAATTGAATTGCATCCGTTAATGATACCTTGTTCAAATGATAAAGTTGATATTTCGTAATCAAAAGATTGTATAATGTAGGTATATGGTACTTGTTCAGAGTTTGTATTTAGTACATATATATATCAAAATCGCATAAAAAATTTAGTTTATTTTTTAAAAAAAATCAGTACTCAATTTGATTTTTACTAGAAAAAAAAAGTCATAGCAATGGATTTTTGCAATGGATTTCATAAAAATTCGTTGCAAAACAGATTTGCCACGGTAATTTACACAGAATAATGTTTGTTGCTATAAGTATCACTACTATATAGCAACAATTTTTTCGTCTGTTGTAAAATTTTGCCCTGAATCTTTGTCCGTGGTAAATTTCCATTGCAAAATGTATTGCTAAAAGATTTAACTTTTCATATTTTGCAATGACTTTTGTAATGGAATATTTGTGGCAAAGTTGATAGCAATTTTGTTGCAAAATTATTTTTATTTACAACGATATTTCCAACGAAAAGTCGTTGCAATATCGCAATAGCTTTTTTTCAATAACAGTCCGTTGCAAATGTTGCAATGAAATATTTTAATATAATCCGTTGAAAAATAAAGTTCGTTTACTACAACATTTGTAAGGGAAGCCATTGCAATACTGCAATGCTTTTTATATAATGACATTCCGTTATAAATTTTGCAATGAAATATTTTACTATAATCCGTTGCAAAATTACTTTTGTTTATAACAACATTTACAATAGAAACCATCGCAAAATTGCAAAAATGCATTTTTCGAACAACATTCTATTTCTTTTTTCTTTGCAACGACAACGAAAGTCATTGTAATTTTTTTTCCACAATTTTGAAATTTAATTTAATAATAAAATTATATTTAATTTGATTCTAATAATCTATAAATTTAAATATGACAAAGTATTTAAGCAAACTACATATAATAAAGATAATTCAACACAATCCATAAAATAAAACCATTAAATTTTAAGGTGTTCATAAATGAAAAGGGGAATCATATTCACTTTCACAATCTTATGAATGTGGATATTCTCTTGTTAGCACACTCTTTCTGCAATGCCCGCCAAACTTAATTAAACATCCAACAAGCTTTCATGTTCTTCTTCCTCTCTAGTGTTGGTTTACCTAATCATACAAAATTTTATTTTATTATAATTTTTACATACATTAGTTATTTTTACACTATTTTTGATATTTTTAATTAATAAAAATTAAAAAATTAAATAAAAAGTATAATTATTATTTTTAATATTTAATTTTTAACTATTTTTATATTTTGAAAAATGGATAATTATCGAAATTGAGCCGATTTGGTTGGTTTCGGTAATTGAAACTAGTAATTTGTGGCACACTCTATGTGATTTCAACTTTTATAAATATTATTTAAATTAAAATATTTATAAAATTTTATTTTTTAATAAAATACATATAAAATAATAAGTTAATATTAAATTTGTAAAAAAATGGCAATAGAAAATATAAAAGATTTTTTTAAAAAAAAATAACTATCAAAAGATAATGGGGTTGGAAGTTAGATGAAAACTAAAAGAAAAAAATTAAATAAAAAAAGGACATATAAAAAAATGAGACACCAAAAAGGTCTTCTCCCTTAATATATAGTGTAGATTAGTAATATCACATTATCAAACTTTATTTTAAACTTCTCAATTAAAAGATATAAGCATTAAAATTTGTCACATTAGCAAGATTTTATGTATGTTTGATGGCAAATAAGTGATAATTGCCAATCTAAATCAATCTTATTATTGAAATAAATATCTCAATATGGTATGGTCCATTGACCTAAAATGAAATGACTTGGGCTCCAATCCAATAAGCATGTTTTACAATTATCATTTTTTTGTCCCAATATTTATGTATGTTTGATGGCAAATAAGTGATAATTGCCAATCTAAATCAATCTTATTATTGAAATTAATATCTCAATATGGTATGGTCCATTGACCTAAAATGAAATGACTTGGGCTCCAATCCAATAAGCATGTTTTACAATTATCATTTTTTTTTGTCCCAATAACTTCACTAGAAAAAATATCAATTTTGATAATGAATACTATGATTAAAAATAAAAAATATGGAAAATACTAAATTAATTACTTTTGAACAATGACTTTTTTAGGTGAGGCCAAAACATCGGCCACATGAGCAGAAAAACATAACAAATATTTGTGCTACAGTTAAAACCATAAAACGTATTTATTAACCATAGTCAAAACTTAATTTTCCTTTTGTACCCTTTTTATTTGATTGTGGTGAATAGTATTTGATATGTGTACATCCATAGGCCCAAGGCCCAAAAGCTCGGGACCGGTCCAGAAGCACTCCTCTAGCGAACGAAGCCCAAATCTCATGAAGGAGTCCAACCCCAACTCCAAGCAAGGCTTCAGCCCACAGACCGTAACCAAACGGATCAAAGATGGAATAGGTACGAGGCCCAGGAATGCGACCGGTCCAGGTGATTATTCCAGCCCAAGTGACGCACGATCAGCTCAACCGAATTAGGGTAATGATGTCTCAGCATAAAAGTCCTAGGCCAACCAGCTTCCTAATCAACTCGGACTCTTATCCATCCAACCACCCCCGCAAAACTCGAAAGTCCCAGATATTCCTCCTTCATCTAGGACTCTCTGCTATAAATATGAGATAACTCCTCAAACCGAGCCTCTTACAGGTTTTGGAGATTTTTACTCTCATTATCATTATATTGAATTCCAATATTCTAACAACAATCATTCACAACTTATATTATTTTTTACGCATTTCATCTTTTCTATCTCTGAATCGATCACTGACTTGGGCGTCGGAGTGCTAACGTATTTTTTACAGGTCCCCTCTACCAGACTTGTATTTTTCACAGTCTAAGTGATTTGGATCAATCCAACGAATTTGTGCATTTCTGAACGTATCAATTAGCGCAGTCTGTAGGAACACAGAGCTTAAGACGTGAGTAGATCGTGGAAATAGCTACCAACATAGCAAACAAACATAAAGCTGGGGAGACACCTAGTGGCACCACCCAAGCCCTACAGGTTGTCCAGGGCACCCCATTCACTCCTCTTCCTGGATCAATTGCGACGACAACATCTAGATCAATAGACCCTGCCACGGATACTCCTTGGATCATTGTCTCCCAAGAGGCCCCACCCGTGGAGCTGTCCTCGGATCTCCTAGGAACCATCCAATAGATGATCGCCTCGGCCATTCACGAGCAGCTAGCAGTTCTCGTCTCTGCACGAGTGACAACTCCCTCAGAAGTGACCGCCCCTGAGTAGACTGATCCAGTTCGGGTGATACCCAAGCCTAAAGTGGCTGAAGGACCATCCACCCAACTGCCTACCGAGGCGGGAGACGTACCCCCTCAATGGCTGGCCCGATTGGAGTATCTCCAAAAGGGACTGCAGGACGTTCAATACCAAGTGATAGGAGCATCGGATGAGGAGCAGGCTGGCATCCCTTTTACTGAACGAGTGATGGCGGACAAATTACCCATGAATTGTCGCACTCTAGCCATAGCTGAGTATGATTGTACCACCGATCCACAGGAACACCTATCCCGTTTTGAGAATGCGGGCCTGCTGCATCGATACACTGATGACATCAAGTGTTGAGTCTTCGTGACTACTTTTACCCAGGCCGCACAACTATGGTTCAATCAATTACCCCCGGTTGTGATAGGAAGCTTTCATGAATTCCGTTCTCTTTTTCTGCACTAGTTCGCTAGTAGCAGGAAGAACCAAAAGACCGAATTGAGCCTCTTCTCCATCCTCCAGAAGGAAGAAGAGCCTCTGAAGGAGTACCTCCAGCGTTTCAACAAGGCCGCCTTGGAAGTTCCGTCAGCGACCCAGGAAGTTAAAGCTAGCGCTTTTGCACAAGGATTGTCAGGTAGAGATTTCTTCAAGTCCCCAGCTAAGAAACCAGCCACCAAATTTGACGCTCTCTTGGCCCGGGTGGCTAAGTATATCAACATGGAGGATGCCCAGACATCTAAAAGAGAAGGATAAGGAGAAAGGAAGAAGGAAAACAAGGACGAAAGTCCTTCCGAAAAACCAAAGACAGACTTTAAAGACAAGAAACAAGCGTGACAAAGGGTGAATACAGTGTACACCCCCCTGGTCGTTCCTATAACCCAGGCACTCATGGCCATGAAGGGTAAGGGCTTGTTGTCCAAGCCCAGTTAATACAAGGATGGCCCTCAAAGTCCCAAATCTGACAAGTTTTGTTGATTCCATAATGACTATGGGCGTACCACTAAAGAATGCATGCATCTGAAGAATGAAATCGAACGATTAATGCAAAATGGTTACTTGCAGGAATATGTATGTTGGGAGAAAACTAGAGGTACTGGGTTTAGAATGCATGCACCAGAAATACGAGACATATACAGATAAGAATGTCAAAAATCTCAGCCCTCAATCTCCAGTTAAGGACATGCCTAGACCCTCAATCGTGGGAAAGACCAAGGTCAATGACCCGCTTAGGAAGGGTGTGATAAGAATGATCGTAGGTGGTCCTATTGGTGGAGACTCACAAAGGGCCAGAAAGGCCAAGGTACGAGAAGCCTATGGGACGTCGGCAAGAGAAGTGAACGTGGAGTCTTCCAACGATGCCCCTCTCATTCATTTTGGTCAAGAGGAGCGACACGGACCTAGGACATAGGGCAATGATGCCCTGGTTATCACCTCTTTATTGGCCAACTCTGAAATAGAATGTGTGTTTATAGACTCAGGTAGCTTGACCGACATACTCTTCGGAGAGGCTTATGATCAAATGCAATTGGGAGATGTACCCCTCAAGGCGGTAGACACTTCCTTATACGGCTTTGCTGGGGAGGTATTTATCCAAGGGGCATGATCTCACTCCCGTTCACCCTGGGAACCGCACCTTTACAAAAGACGTGCTTGCTCAAATTCTTGGTGGTGGATATTCCGTCAGCATACAACGTCATCTTGGGACGACCAATGCTCAACGCTTTTCAAGCAATCATATCTACATATCACATGAAGATTAAGTTCCCAGTAAGCGGAGGAGTAGGTGGAGCCCGGGCCGACACATTGCAAGCACACAAATGCTACGTCGAAGCCATCAGAAGAGGAAAGAAAAGAAAGTCGGAGGAATCCCGAGAAACCAAGGACTCCAATAAGCGAGGGAAGGACCTAGTACCTGGTCTAGAACCAGAGAAAGAAACCCCTGACACGGTCCAACTTGTGGAGGAACTCCTCACTATCGAACTTACACCTGGTTACCTGGGAAAGGTTACGAAAATAGGATCCAAGATGATGGAGGATGTTCGGAATCAAGTGGTCAACTGCCTTCAGAGGAATTAAAGACATCCTTGCACGGACTCCTTAGGACTTGAAGCGGATAGACCCAGGTGTCATCACGCACCACCTCAACCTAGACCCTAGTGTCAGGCTGGTAAAGTAGAAAAAGCGACACTTCGGACCTGAAAAAGACAACATCATCCAAGGAGAAGTAAACACACTATTATCAACCGCACACATAAAGGAGATACAATTCCCGGATGGGCTCTCCAACATCGTCTTAGTCCATAAATCAGGTGGGAAATGGAGAATGTGCATAAATTTATGAGACCTCAACAAGGCATGTCCCAAGACATCTATCCATTACCTAGGATCGATCAATTGGTGGATTCCAAGTCCAAATGTGAACTCCTAAGCATGATGGATGCTTCGCAAGAATACCACCAGATAATGCTAGCACCAAAAGACCATAAAAGGGTCAGTTTCATTATCTCAAACGGCACGTTCTGTTATGTAGCCATGCCTTTTGGGTTGAAAAATGTAGGAGCCACCTATCAAAGGCTGGTGGACAAAATATTTTGACCTTAGTTAGATAGGAACATAGAGGTATACGTGGACGATATGTTAGTGAAGAGTAAGGAAGCACGCAACCATGTGGAATACTTAGAAGAAACTTTCACGGTGCTAAGGAATATAGGCTAAAACTCAACCCCAGGAAATGCGTGTTTGGGTTCAGTAGAAGACGTTTACTGGGATTCATGGTGACCCAATGAGGTATCGATGCCAACCCAGCCAAGATCAAGGTTATCCTAAACATGGGACCCCCCACCAACATCAATGAAGTTCAACGACTGACAGGGAGAATGGCCGCACTCAGTCAATTCATCTCAAAATCCGCCGATAAGGGCCTGCCATTTTTAGAATACTGAGAAAGGTCAAAGATTTCGAATGGATCGAAGAGTGTCAACAAGCGTTCGAAGAACTTAAAGTGTACTTGGCAAAGCTCCCTTTGCTGGTAAATCCGATACCTGGCGACACTCTTTACCTTTACCTATCCTCAACATCCCTGGCCGTCAGCTCTGTGCTGGTACGAGAAGAAGATGGTGCTCAGATACCCATTTACTACGTCAGTAAAGTTCTCAATGAGGCAGAATGTCGTTATCCGTCCATAGAAAAGATGGTCATGTCTTTGGTCATCATTGCAAGGAAATTACGCCCTTACTTCCTTTCTTACCCCGTACGGGTCAGAACGAATACTTCTCTGAAGAAAGTCTTAGGCAAACCCGAAGCATCTAGGCGATTAGTAAAATGGGCAATAGAGCTGAGTGAATACGACATCTCGTATCTACCTCGAACGACCATCAAGGCCTAGGCCTAGGCCTTGGCCGACTTCGTATCTGAAATGACAGGAACAACCCAAGAAGAGGTTCCCGAAGAGAGACCTTGGCTACTTCACGTGGACGGATCCTCCATGCACAAGGGAGTGGAGCACCTCAAGGGGAAGATATGGAATTTGCAATAAAATTCGACTTCAAGGCCTCGAATAACTAGGCAGAATACAAAGCCTTGGTACTAGGCATGAGGATGACCCAAGATGTTGGCGCCTCACACCTCCTGGCCTATTCTGATTCACAAATTGATAGTAAAACAGGTGAGTGGGAGTACGAAGCCAAGTAAAATAGCATGGTACAATACCTCCAACAGATAGAGGAGTTAAACACAAAGTTCAAAAGCTTCCAGCTACAGCAAATCCCCGGGAAGAGAATGTTAAAGCAGATTCTCTATCAAAACTAGCCAGTACATTGGAAGACTATAAGACACGACGTATCACTATGCAATACTTGCCTCAGCTACAAGCTCAACTCAATATCCAAGCCATTTTATTAAGCGACAATGGTTGGTGGACGCCCATAATATGATGTCTAGATGAAGGACATCTCCCAGGAAATAGATGGGAGGCCACCAAAATAAAAACCCGAACCATTCTTTTTCTGACACAGGGAGGAATGTTATACAAAAAATCCTTCACACACCCCTTGCTCCGTTGCCTATCACAAGAAGAAGGCTTGCACGTGCTCAAAGAAATACACGATAGATGTTGTGGATCCGACATCAGGACTTGGACACCGGCCAATAAAGCACTACGAGCTGGTTACTTCTAGCCCACTATGAAACAGGAGGCATGATGGTTGGTGAACAAATGCGTGAAATATCAAAAACATGCCACCCTCATACACCAACCTGCGGAACCCCTCAATGTCATGCTATTGTCGTGTCCTTTCTCCCAATGGGAGATGGACATAGTAGGACCGTTTCCACTTGCAACAGGACAAAGGAAATTCCTCCTAGTTGCGATCGACTACTTCACAAAATGGGTAGAGGCAGAACTTTTAGCCCGTATCACTGAAAGGGTAGTCATGAAGTTCATATGGAAGAAATCATATATCGCTTTGGACTGCTCCGAGAAATAGTATCAGACAACGGCCGATAGTTCCAGAGATGAATGATACAAGACTGGTGTGCAGGGATGCACATAAAGCAGAGATTCACCTCGGTATCTTATCCCTAGGCTAACGGGCAAGTCGAGGTTACTACCCGAATATTGGTGCAAGGTATCATAAAAAAGGTTAGACAAAGTAGGAGGTAACTGGGTCGATGAATTGACCAGTGTTCTATGGTTATATCGGACCACTCCTAGAGGTTCCACAGGGGAAAACCCTTTCACCCTGGTATATGGAACAGAAGTAGTCATCCCAGCAGAATTTGGAATACCTTCGCACAGAATAATACATTTCAATGAGAAAAATAATTCTCAACTATTAAAAGAGCACTTAGACCTCGTAGACGAACTACGGGAGACAACATTCATCCGAACGCAAAGATTTAAAAGTACGATGATAAATGCCCACAACAAGAGGGTGAAAGCCTGTCATTTCCAAGTAGAAGACTTGGTATTGCGTAGGGTGGACACTCTGAAGCCAGTAGGAAAGCTCGATCCCAAATGGGAAGGTCCTTACAAAATTACAAAGATAATAAAAAATGGAACCTACATGCTAGAGGACGCAGAAGGACATACACTAAATAGACCCTACACAATCTGAGGAGGTTTTACTCCTAGTCCTAGGACTTCGTCCTAACTAGGTCTCAAACACGCAAACAACCTATCAACTTATAAGGAGGTCATGCACCTAGGACTTCCTCTTACCATTGACAACGTCCTAGGCCATCAAACTCTTAGAAAGTCCTTGATTAAGGACACCGGCTAATTCTTTATAAGTGTCCTAAACCAAGGGAATCTATTGATTCTCAATAAATAACATCGAGAAGGCCCTTAGGCCTAGGACGCCCTACGAATCTCAAATAACGTCCTGAGCCAAGGACGCCTCTTCTAAGGTTAGCTAAAGCTCACTTAAACTCATCTAGGATAAAGTAACGCTCCCCCAAGGAGTAAGCCTTGAAAAAACAAAAATCAGGCACCCCTTGAGAATGGGAGATCTCATATTCTAGACCAAGGCCACAGCGCCTGGGAAAACAACAAACCGAATGGTCATTCCTAGTTATTTTATACTGTGATTCTGCAATGCTCACACTAACACATGCAACAAGAAATCAATAAGACAGGAAAAAGCAAAATGCATTAAAGCCAAAGCCTGCAAAGGAAAGTACGAAGCGGAAAATCAAATTGTTTCATCCTTACCCTAAGTGAGGGAAAAAAGTAGGAATTGAAGAAAATTGTTTGCAAGAAAGACGGGTACATATGAGTTCAAATCACCCCACAAGCGGGGCCTTCTCTCGAGCAGCCTCGACAACCTCCTTCTAGGGAGCGGGAGTATCCTCGGCTTCAACCTCCTTCGAGGGACCTCGAATGTCTTCCACTACCGAATTGAACAGGATCCCCTCAAGAGCTCCCTCCCACATCACAGGCTCAGGGAGTTGATCAGCGTCACCCCTCACCTCTGCCTCCACTACTTCCAGGATCTAGTCTAGATCCTCTTCTGAAAAAACATATTCAGGTCATAACTAGATAATTCACCGACATAGCGTAAGACAAACCAACGCGACAAAAAATCAATACTTGAATTAACAGGAGGATGCACCCTGGTTGGGACAGATTGATCGAAGGGTCCAGGGCTATGTTAAATAACAAGTCAAAGTTTAGGAAGGCAGCGTCTTCACCAACAGGAGGATAACCATGAGCAAGGAGCTGCTAACAGCAGGCTTCAAAGGCAAAACGAAGATAAGGCCAGGCTACGAGAGCTATCTCTTTCTTGTAGTCCTCGGACTTTTTTGAACTCAGAAAGGCGGCTCGCCCAATAAGCCTTCAAGAAATTCTTCCCCTCCTCAGTATCAGGGAAATCCTTACAGACTTGGTCAGCCAACGTTTGAATTTCCTTGGCATGATCCTCTTTCATGGCAACTATTTCCCTTTGAAGCTTCTTGACCTCTTTCTCTGCTTGCTGGTATCTAGCCGTGGCCCCTTTCTTCGACTCTCGAAGGTTGGTCACATCCCCTAGCAGATGCTCTACCTGCTCCTCCAACCCTTTCTTTTGGGCCTCTCCAGATTCGAAGGGCGCGATAAGAGCTTCCCCCGTAAGGTTATGGCCTGGGATAAGACAGAAAGATCAAAGGCACTAAAACTCGAAACAAATATAAAACACGGAAGGGCTAATATTAAAGTATACCTTCACAAGCACCAAGGACAACATCCTGTCCAAGTCTTCACGGGACACTGAGGATAGGAGGAGTTTGTCAGAAGAAATAGCAGCTCCCTTCAAAATATCTATGGCCCAAGAAGAGGCCACCTCCCTTTCAATCTCTAACATCAGATGATCATATACTCCCCTGGCTGGCGAAGAAGGAGAGAGGATCCTCCCCCAGAATCCCTGGAAGTAGGAGGAGGAGGAGGATGAGGAGGAGTAGAGGCATAACAAGTAGAACTGGCAGGAGGGGCCGCAGAAGAGCTAGGCCTAGGCCATTTTGAAGACGACCTAGGTTGGATAGCAGCAGAGCGTTTCCCCCTCTTATCCCTAGAAGAGGAAGTCCCTCTGGAAGACCTGGTGTTCGGAGGAGTGGTGGCAGTACTGTGCTCGTCCTTGAGAAGCTTGCTGAACATCATGTCTTCTGCAAAAACAGAAACCCACTCAGACAACATATAAAAAACACACCAAGACATATATAAAAAAGTGTAACAAAGATACCTAGTGGTTCCCCCTAGAGGTTCAACTCGGGAGCTTAGCCCGAAATGACTCAAAACCTTTCCTGGGTCATAAACTTACAATCATAAGGGGATTCATTCAACCTCTCAAGAAGGGGGCAAAGATTAGGAGACCTATAATCAAAGATAAAGGCAAAGCAGGGGGAGCATCGTTTATCCAATGATTGGGGATATCCCAAGACCTAGGTAGAAGAACAAAAAAGAAACTCCCTTTCCACCGCTTGGGGGGGACTAGGAGCAGGGAGAGAAGGCTACACCTCGCTTAGGTGCAAAATGAAAGACACCTGGTTCGGTTCTTTTTAACTGAAAACATTGGGAGAAGACTATAGCAGTAGGGATAACACCATTGAACTGGAATATCATAGAGAAAACAGACAAGATGCGAAAGGAGTTAGGTACTAATTGATTTAAAGAAACCTGAAAGTGGCTAGAGATTTCACAATAAAACAAGGTATGGGAAATCGCAGACCAACCCAAAGCTGAGAAGAGAAAAACTCATATTATTGGATGAACGCAAATTAGGATGGATTTCAGGGGCAGGAACAAAAATTGTAAAACCCGAGGGAAGACGAATTCCTCTACTAACTGAATAACCTCATCCCAACTCAGGGAACAAGGCACCCAATCTGACCCTAAAGGGCGGGATCCCTTCGTCCCTAGCGGCACCCTACTTCCCCCAGGTCTTGGGTCTCCCTCGACCTGGGAAGACCCTTCCTCCTCCTCCTCATCTTCTTCCTCCTCTTCTGAGGACTCATCTAGAAGACGACGAGCGGCCCGACGGAGACTCCACCTCTAGCCACTTCTATGAGCGGGAGGGTTAGGTTCCGACCTCCTCGAAGTGGCGTCAAAGGCATCCTGGCCGGCTGACTCCCCCCACAAACTGTACTAACTTAGAAGCAGAAGACATGGTAACAAGCAATCAGAAGGAATGAAAGATGTTAAAGAATATGCCACAAACCTGGACAAGAATTGTGCCCTGTGCTATAAAATGTAAAATAAGAAGAAAGGAAAGGAAGATAGACGCCTAGAATAAAGGAAGAAGTGGGAAGTTACAAACACCCCATCTAGGTAACCGCCCCACAACCAAGCAGTTACGAAAGACGTGGGCGCATGAGAAAAGCCGAAGGCGCCCATGCGCCCTTAGACCAAATGATGGCTATCCTGAAAAAGGAAGAGTCGCCAGGCATAGGCCAGAGCTAGCGCTACACCCACGCCAGTTGAGAGAGTTTAGGCGGGAAAGATTCGAACCATAGACCTCCTGGGTAATTGACATGACCTAGGACCAAATGCAAAACACTATCTACTCTACCTTTCCTTAGAGTGGGGGGAGACTATGTGATATGTGTATATCCCCAGGCCCAAGGCCCAAAAGCTCGGGACCGACCCAGAAGCACTCCTCTAGAGAACGAAGCCAATTATCATGAAGGAGTCCAGCCCTAGCTTGAAGCAAGGCTCCAGCCCACAGACTTAAGCAAACGGATCGAAGATGGAATAGGTACGAAGCTCAGGAATGCAATCAGTCTAGGTGAGTATTTTAGCCCAAGTGACGCACGACCCGCCTAGCCGAATTAGGGCTAGGACGTCCCAGCACAAGAGTCCTAGGCCAACCAGGCTCCTAGTCAACTCGGACTCTTATCCATCCAGCCACCCCAGCAGAACTCGGAAGTCCCAGATATTTCTTCTCCATCTAGGACTCTGCTATAAATATGAGGTCCCACCTCAAACTGAGCCTCTTCCAGGTTTTAGAGATTTTTACTCTCATTATCATCTTAGATTGAATTCCAGTATTCTAACAACAATCATTCACAATTTATAAAATTTTTTCCGCATTTCATCTTTTCTATCTCCGAATTGGTTACCGACTTGGGCGTCGAAGTGCTAACGTGTTTTTTGCAGGTCCTCTTTGCCGGACTTATATTATTTCACGGTCCAAGCGATTTGGATCAATCTAACGGATTTGTGCATTTTCAGACGTATCTGTATTGATTTATCATAATTTTTAAATCATTATCATTACATTACATGGAATAATTTGTTTTTTTTGTATTGCTTGTATTATATTAACATTTCCCTTTTTATACTTGAACTAAGAATAACAGACTTTTTCTTATTTTCTATTTTTTATTTATTTTTAATTAAATATCATATGGTCGAAACTTGAGATACACAGTGAGTCATGCTGTGCCAGCTCCGCGAAAGGCCTAATTAACCCAATAAAAAAATGAATTGGTCCAGCTTAAGCCTATTGGAGAAAGGAGGTCCTGGGTCAGCCTCAAATGTTGATATCTAGGACCAATCAAAACCAGGTGGGATTGGGCTAGGTTTTTTTTTTTTTTTTAATAATGTATGATATATAATTTTTATTTTATTCTTTTAAATTGACTATTCTAGTAATTAATTTTATACTTTTGAAACTCTAATTTTTTTTATCTTTCTTATTCTATTTCTAGATTTTTATTACATTAATTCATTAATACTCTTTTTTATATTTTTCAAAGTTTGATTTAAGTCCTTTCTGGATTTGTTATTATTTGAGTATATTATTGTAAGTTTGTTAGTCAAATTATTATTTATGTTCATCATATAGTCTTAACTATTTTTGTTCTAGTTATAAATTCTTGTATGATTTAATTTATTTTATAAAATAATCAAAATTTAAATACTTGTTCAAAAGAACACACCAATTTCATTAAGAGAGAGAGAGAGAAAGAAAGAGAGAGACATCGGCCCTAGTCTGAGCTTGGTCGGGGCGTCAAACGAGTCGGTCCATGAGCTGGATTTGAGTTTAAAAGTAGAATCTATTGGAACCATTTAAAAGTTCAGGACCACTCTAAGACCTGTCATGAACAGTAGTAGGTCAGTCTTGGATCAGACTTTTTTGGGGTGGTTTTGATGGTTTAGAATTGTCCTGACTTACTGTGCATCTTGAGTCGAAATATTTTTAGGAATTTTTGGTAATTTGTATAAAATTTAAATAACTTCAAAGTAGGCATGCAAGTATACGTGTTCTAAAATAAGCTTAACGACGTTCGTCTAATTTCACGCTTTTGCTATAGTGAGGTGTTTCTGTCTCAAAAAAAACAAAAAACAAAAAGAAAATCTATTCACTATTTTCATATTCAGTCACAAAAATCTGATCGAGGAGATGGTTGAAAAAAATCTTAATACAAGAAATAAGATTATTTTCTATTATAAATTACCACAATTTAAAAATTATGATAATTCAATATTATTTATGACGATTAAACAAACTCAATGCGAAAACTTGGATTTTGATCAATATATCCCATATTAATTTTAATTATGACTAATGTTGACATCGCTTGTAAAAATAATAGTTGATAGTTGTTGTGCAATCATGATTAATTAGTATTTATCATAATTTTTCACTTAATAATAATAATAATAATAATAATAATAATAATAATAATAATAATAATAATAAAAATAAATTATGATAAAAAATTCAGTATTTGTTCACAATAATCCTTAATTTAAGTAGATGCCGTTCAAAATTATTTATAGTGCATTTCGATATAATAAAACAACGTATACATTTAAAAAAAAAATGATCTATGATATTGGCACTTCCTGACGTTTTGAAAAAGTACAACTACTCAACCTAATATTATAGTTGTACTTATAATTATATTTCAATTCAAAAATAAAATTTACACAAATATTTTTAAAATATATTATACTAACTTAGGGAAGTACCAATGTTATCTACATAAAAAAAAAAAAAGTACAAGGAAATTAAAAGGTATATCTAATTAAGGACAACACATTCAAACCCCTTAGCAAGAAACATAATGTCACATGAGTGTATATTACATAGAATAGCCGAGACATCATGGTACAATTGCCAAAGTATGTATATATATCCTTTTGTATAATTAACCTTTCTATATAACACCAAAAAAAAAAAAAAAAAAAAAGAAAAGCCCTAAGCAACAAAGAAAAATAATAAAACCCTATAATTAATTAAAATCAGTACACATAAAAACCTTACATTTTCTATAAAAATGTCCCCATCAATTCAAATAATTCATGGCTTAATATAGCCTCGATTGCCGTTCGGAGAGCACAACGTTGAGTCGAGAGGCTGGTCGTTTATGTACCGGCTGGGAGCTGACGAATGTCGTCTCCCCTTAGGCAAACAACCCTCAACTCCCTTACCTCCGAACCCTCGTTTTCCCTTCATGATTTTTGGCTTGAATGTCGTGTAACCTTCCGTTTTCGACCCTAGAGGCCTCGAGGCAGAGGCTGCAGCCATGAACAATATTACAAGGACAAAAATGAGAATTGCCCTAGACATTTGAATAATATTGCTTCTTCTTCTACTACTTCTTCTTTTGCTCTGCATGAAAATATATATATATAGAATTTGTGTGTGTTTATGTGTATATATATATATAGGAAATGAAAAAGAAAATTGAATTAAGTGCAAAGCTTTAAATGGGCTCGTGAGGGACTGAAAAAAAGGTGAACATTATTACCAGCTCATGACCTAGTTTTCCAGCACATTTGCAGTTGTGGAATTGGTTGACTTTCTACCATTGACTTTAATTTAATTTCTAGTATATATATATATATATATATATATATATATATATATTATTATTCTTGGATAATAATATTGATGAGTCATGAAAACGTATTTGTAAATATTCTATATTTTGAAATTAATTTAGGGAAAAAAGTGGATAGTCGATCGGGAGCGTAAATTTTGTAATTTTGGGATCAATTAATGAAGATTTTTTTAATTATTTATAAAGTGGAATAATCAAATAGGAAAAATAAATTGGAAGTGAATTTAAGGCATTTGTTTGGAACAACTCAGCAAATATATATAAGAAAAGGGGTGGACAAGTTCAAATTACATGTGATGTGGTTAATTCTAGCTGCAAGTACTAAACTCTAGCTGGAGTCACAAGAACAAGTTGTGTGTGTGTGTGTGTTTGTGTAAAAGAAAAAAAAAAAAAAAACTATGAATTGTTTAATTCCATCTTTATTTTTTTATAATATAAAAAAGTATAAATATATTTATGTATGTACTGACGATTGGAGCACACTCGATGTGTGTGTGTTTAATTTAAATTTTTATTATATTTTTTTAATTAATAAAACAAAAGAAAGAAATTATATGAATAACTGATCTAAGTTGATAAAATGAATTAATTTTGAATTTATACGAATAAAAAATAATTGATATGACGAATTAGTTAAATAAATAATTATTTATAAAAATTAAGTCTAAATGACATTTTAATCAACTCACGTATTACTTAAAGTAGCTAGTTACTCTAAAGCTTTGAGATTTTGATAAATAATACAGATAAATAATGTGTATATATATATATATATATATATGAACTATATATGAAGTAATAGAAGGTTAAACACAACCTAATTAACACCAACATCGGTTGAAACTCAGCTGCAGAATCAAATTAAATTAGTGATCAAATCACGATACATGTGCATAATTACTCTTTTATTAAAATTGTATTCAGAAAAAAGGCAGAAAAAAAATAAACAATTGAAGATCCAATAAATTAACTTTAAATACTTATGACAAAATATTACTAAAATTAATTAATCTAAAAAGATTATTATTTGTGAAAATTTTACTGGCTACATATGATGATTACTCTAGAAATCTACCCCTTAATAAATAGTATAGTTTATATATCCCAGAGCAAAAAAAAAAAAAAAGTAGATATCTAGATAAATATATAAGATAAATTATAAATAATTTTTTTAATTTTTCATAATTATAAATATTTTTTATTATTTAAAAAATTACAATACTTCCCTAAAATTAACGATGTTCTAAAAAATATCCCATTACAAAAAGCTATTATGAGAAAGTATTAACTAGATGGTTATTAATTTAAAAAAATATATCTATAATTTTTTAAATAATAAAATAGTATTTATAATTATAATAAATTTTTAAAAAATTGGTTGTAATTTATATCTCATATATATATAAAAGAAAATAGAATCATTGTAATTAAAACTTAGGATAATTTTGATAGCTCAGGGAGCAAATGAGTTGGGGACATATGGGGTAATCTGATTGGTGCAGTTGGAAGTAGTAGCTGAACCTGTCTACTAATTATGTGTGCCAGCATTGCTGAAATGTTGCCACGAGGACGAATCAGAGATTCACCTACTCG
Organism: Sesamum angolense; assembly: GCA_034509725.1. NCBI lineage: Eukaryota > Viridiplantae > Streptophyta > Magnoliopsida > Lamiales > Pedaliaceae > Sesamum > Sesamum angolense. The sequence continues at coordinate 69,603 of JACGWL010000586.1, forward strand.
ACTTTTTGCTTAGGAAGATCTCATCTCACTTGCCAACCTCCTTTTCGGATGAGAGAGTAATGAATTTTCACATACCCACAGTGCTGTTCGGTTGGGGTTGGATTAGTTTTCTTTTCTCATATTTATTTATTGTTCTAGGGGAGGAGTAGTCCGTAGGGGGAGGGAGAAAGTGTCCCAATATTACATTTTTATTTAAGGGGTAAAACTGTAATTTCATGATATTTTATCCTAATTAATTTTTAGCCGATTTTTGATAATACTGTGAAACTTCACCCCAATTGATCATGATATGTATTTATTGATAGAAATTTAAATAATTTAATATTATATTACGATGCTACGAGAAGAACAAGATCATCTTGTATAAAATAGGTTGCAACTTGTGTGTGTGTGTGGGGAGTTCGTCCCAATATTAAGTTAATGGGGGTAACATTTTATTGTAATTTGCAATAAACTATTTTTTTTTAGCAACTGTGGACGTAGGAGGATTTTTTGAACCATGTAAATATTGTTCCTTGCGATTATTATTTTTTATATACTTTCTACAAGTATTCATGATTTGATTAACAACGTATCTTATGAGTGGGGTAGAGTGTAGAGTCTAATCCAATATTTTTAATTTAGGGGTAAAATTATAATTTTATAATATTCTAAATACGTTCTAATATAAATAGTTGATGGATGACATGTTTGTAATTCATGAAACTATTCTAATAAAAATTGATTTTTTTTCGAACTACATAAATTATCTTACAATTATATTTGTAATCTATTTATTTCACATACATTTATATTCTAACTAAAAGCGACTGCTAATATAGGAGGGCCTTTGAGGGTCATTATGATGAGGTGCAATTACAAGAGGCTAAAGGTTCTTTTATAGATCAATATCAAAGTAATAACATATAATCTAGAAAGGAGGAGTGATAAAAAAAAAAAAGATAAATTATATTTTATTACTTGAACTATATCCGTTTTCACATTGTGGTATCTAAAACTTTTTTCTTCTTTTTATATTAACTTGCCATATCAATTTTGTGAAATTTGCACTTTACCATATATGATCGTTTTTTTGCTGATTTATTTGTCAGAAAAAAATCATATGTTGTGCATATGTGAAATATATCACATCACATAACCGTTTAATATCACATGTGCACTGCATGTGATTTTTTTTTGACAAAAAACTTGGTGAGATAGTTATAAATATCAAAATGCAAAATCTCGTCAAGTTGAGAGGGTAAGTTGTCACAAAAAAAAACAAAGTTTAAATTTCAAACTATAAAAATAGTTATAGTTCTGATGGCAAAATGAAATTTACCCCAAAAAAATCAAACAGCCCAAAACCGCCCAAACCAAATCGAATCAAACCGTCTTTTATAATTTATTTTTTAAACTGCAAATCTAAGTTTAGAGTAACACCGTACTATTGGTTTGATTTTAATTCAGAGATTAAAAAAACTGCCAAAAATCGAACCACACCACTATATATATAATTAATTTTTATTCTCTAACTATCTTCTATTATATTCTGTCTTTGTGCTTTTTATCTTTATTCTCTCTCAATCTATATTTTAAATATTTTTTTAATCTATTGATAATGATTTTGTTGTTCTCAAAATTGGAAGGATCAAGCTCTTGTGCAACCTCAACGGACATAGATTACTAATTTGAAAGGAATCTTCATTTGGTTTGAATATTTATGAATGATTAAACGTACTTTTTTATGATATTTTATTTTTTAACTTTTTGCTAACATTAAATACTAATAAACTCCTTATTGAGTTTAAGATTCAAATGTAATATGGAGACTAGTGTAAACGTGAAGCGACCTCACATACGTATTGTTATTTGGGTTTGGTGAAGGGAGTGGATCGGTTAGGGAAGCGCATCGAAAGCGTGAAAAATAAAAAAAATGATTAAAGCAAGCAATTATGTTTTGATCAAGGGGTGTACCCTTGATATTTTTTCGAGCGTTTGGTGTACTGTAAAAACAAAGGCCCAGAATCACACAAGGAAAACCAGAGGTACAATGTGTAAAAAGGAACCTCACCCTTGTCGTTTTTTCTTTGATTGACTTCAAGCATTGATTCCTTTCCGTTTTCATTTCCAGATCCGTCCACGCGAGATCTCGATCTGGAGATCCTCCCAATAATAACACACTACCACTAAAGGATGTGAAGATTTCATACTAGCAAAATCTCCATAGAAGAGATGGAGATAAAAAATAATAATCGCTTCGAATTAACGTATTTTGATATCTCTTTTGTTTTATTTGATCTTTAAGACCAAGAGAAAAATATAAAAAAAGGAGACTATAAAAGAGAGAGAGAGAGAGAGAGAGAGAGAGAGAGAGAGAGAGAGAATTGAGGTGTTTGGAAAGTGTTGAATTTGGCTAGAATTGAAAAAAAGTGTATATATATGATCTAGTCAAGTATATACATGAGTCTTAACCTAGTTAGACTCGAACCAACAAAAACCCTAGCCACACACAAATGTTAGGTTGATCCCAAGGCCTCAAATTCGGCCATGCACCCTCACATATACACCTTGACCTAGTCAAGGTCAAACCATGGCCTTAGGCTTGCATTTTAATGGACCGGGCTTGATTAATTAAAATTAAATTAAGCCTACATTTAATGAATTTTAAATTAAATTTAATACGCCCAACATTATACCATCCTTTGATCCAATTAAAGGATCCAAGCCTTTTATCATCTCTTTTAATATATAAATTCAATTTATAAATCGAACCAAGCTCAATAAATTTATTCTATTAATTTTTAGTAGCTAATCCAATTAAATTAATCCGAGTTTTATTAAATTAATTCCAAATTAATTCCACCCAATTATAATGGTAGGGTGTGACTATTTTGGTTCAACCTCAGCTATACTTGGGCGTATGTGACCAACACAATTAATTAAATTAAATTAAATATTTTTATTATCCCATAATTGAAAATAACCCATTATCATGGGTGGCCGTCTATCCACAATCTATGACACTGGTGACTAAGTGAAATATAGTGTGAATAGGTCGAGTCCATATGAGTATGAACCTACTATCAACCGTCTCTAATCCTTAGTTTAGGGCATGGACTTGGGCGTTGGTTCTCATCCTTGACTAAACAACTATGCTTAACAATCGAGATGTGTTTAATCTATTAATCTGATTTAGGAAACCTATCACTGATCAATCAATCGCTTTAGCCAAAGACTTCTAGAGTCTAAACTATCTCAAAGCGCATAGGAGAACTCTTTGTCACATACTAATAGAGGATGGATCCTCTCTTGGAATTCACCATCCTCACTACATACTCCGACTGCAGTAGATAAGGCTTATGATGACCATGCGTCACGATACAACCACCGCTCGTTATATCGAAAAAATAGTCTTCATATGCACGTGATTGCCATGACTTCTCAAGTTTGAGGACTAATCTCGTATTATCGGAACTGAAAATATCAGTCATACCAATCAAGCTTAAGAGACTTCCGTATGACGATCCTCATGAGTCAGTTCAGTCAATTGACTACCTTGCTAACTAACCCACTAAAACTGCCCTGATGACCTACGTCTCCTGCTGACGAAACATGGTTGTAGTACGTCTCCAATTGACTTTTGGTCACCTATTCCAATAATCTTCCACTTGACCATTAAGCTAATTACCCATGTCACTCACAACCTTTCAATCTAAAATAACAGCTCGATTTCATAGGTCTACTTTATTTTCTGCTAGAGCTATATAGTCCAACTGTGTATTTCCTTCACTATCGCTGCCTGCAGATGGTTGTTATATAAAAATTTTCACATCACCATTCAATATTTCTTGGCCCACTATTGGCCAAACCACCTGGGCACTTGGCCTAATGTGAGTTGGATCACTTAGCAACACTTCATAATTGGAAAAACGATCACTGTGGAAACACATGCCGCTCAGCCAAAGAAAGATGATGTAGAGTTGACCAAAATGGGCACTAAATACTTTTCGAGAGATCTCCTCCAAATCATTGGTATGGCCATCAAAATCTCCATCTTTTTGTATAAAAGGCGATATTAATCGTTCACACTCGCAGATCAACTTCCAGGTCTGCTTCGAGCTATGGTCATTTAAAAGGGAGACAAGGTCCTAACTAAATCATAAGACAAACTACCATTCCATCTATCATATCAGTCGATTCGATCCGATTAATTATTATCTATAGATAAGGCAAGAGAGAATTTATGACCTCACGGATGGAGAGGGATTCGAACCCCCGGTATTCCTATCAATACTGCGATTTTCAAGACTGACTCTTTCAACCGCTCAGACATCCATCCCCTTCGCGCGCCTTATCTATCCGTGCACTAGCAGGTAGGGGCTTGTAATCATCATTGATCAGCATGAAGAATATACGGCCCTGCGAGAGTGTATCACTTCAAGAATTCCAACAATTTGTTTAATCGATACCAATTGTGACCCTGATCTTGCAGATACTTCGAAACCAGCAAATGATGACGCTATATCTTCAATGTTGCCAATACCAAGCCGGTTGAAAGCAAAGTTAAAGAGCCATTCTCAAGTTGGTCGCTTTCAGTCATCTCATTAGTAGTGGGAGTGGTGACAAGGAAGACGAAGTCTTTAATGTTAAGTTACTAGGAACCTTTTGAAAGTCTTAGTTGTTTGATCTAGATTGAAAAGCTTCATTCCCGACCTAAACGCCTAACCATCCCATACATATAAAGTCTCGTTAAAAGGCTGAGGCCACTCCTCTAGTGACGGAGATGCAATTTGACTAAATAATTTGTGAATCATCTAATTGCTGATTATGTAATCTTTTTCTTCTTTAATTTCACTCGATTCATATACTTCTACTTCGCTTAATTGAAATAATAAAATTGGATTTACTTTTTAAAGTTCTTTGATTATTCTTTTTATAAAAATAACAGTTTTGATAACCCATTGTTTTATCCAAGTTGAGAGAGATAAATTGAAAAAATATGGTCGTCCTCTAGTGGGATGTACTGTTAAGCCTAAATTGGGATTATCTGCTAAAAATTATGGTAGAGCAGACTTGGTAGACAAAGAGAGAGGGACCAGCTCTCACATAGACCAAGCTGAGATAGGGACTCGGGGATCAATCGAGGGTCAATCTCTCTCCCTCGATTCTCTTTGGGAGAGTAACAACATCATCTCAACTATGCCAGCTCCCCTCACGCTTTATGGGCTTACGGGAATCTGGCTAGGGGTCGACGATACTATTCCCCTCCCTCTGTTATAGCCGGTTCCTGCCTGCTCTAAATTCAAGATTTTTTCACTACGAAAAAGCCCTTAGCTCTTCCCGTATGGAACCATCGTTACTTCAGTTGGCAGTCTTTAGTTCTTCATGCCCGACTGGCTGACGCATGGACTGAACTAAACCTAACCCACAAGCCTTGGTTCATGCAGGACACTCTATGCAATAATTCGCCCTAATCAAGAAATTTTTTCCATTTAGATTGTATTTGGTTGAAATAATGATAAAGAGGAAGGGAGAAAAGAAATCACAAAAAATAGGATTCCTACAAAAATGGATTGATTCTTGAATTCGATCTAATAGGGACGAGACGCATGGGCGGAAGAAGTAGATCGGTACTCTTTTTCCCACCCCCAAACAAATCAGTTGATGGATAGAGGTTCATCTTGTGTCGAATATGCCACTCCTCCGTCTTTTTGGACAGGAATCATTACCTTCGATAACATCGACTTATCTTGAAACTCATCTCTCCACCCACTTTGAGGGAAGAACATCGCCGCCCACCCTATCAAAAACTATAAGCATCAAATGAAGGTGCTCTAATTCACCTCCGGAAAGGAGCTTTTTCGCTTTGAATATCTTGAAGCTTGCATTTTGCCAGCGAGAGAGCTCCTTAGTAGAAGGAGCAAACAGCAAAACCGAACATAGGAGTTGCTAAGAGTAAAATTTGGGAAAAAGAATGGGGGAAATACTTCAGAAAGTTATGCAGGGGCATCCTGTATTGCTGAATAGGGCATCCACTCTGCATAAATCAGGCATACAGTCATTCCGGCCCGTTTTAGTGGAATCCATGAATTAGATAAAATGACTAAAAAAAGAAATATTTTTCTTCTTTCTCAAACACTTTGAAATTTTTTTGGAGTCCGGACACGAGGTCGAATATTAAGTATAAATCATAGTTCAAATATTTCTTAATCTAGTTCATATAGTTCGTGTTCCCCCGGATTCCCACAAAACAAATGAAAATCCTTTTCTCTTATTAGTACTGCTTGAATTTCTATGTTGAGTCTGATAAAAATAAGATATTCAAATAAAAATAGAGAATTGTGAATTGTGGATCGTATGACTATTCATCTATTGTATTTTGATGCAAATAGGGGGCTAAAATAAGAAAAAAGAGTGGACATCTCAGCCCAAGGGCTACTTTACATAGCTATGATTCAATCTCTTTGGATGCTTTCCATAACAAAAGTTAATTCCCTTCCCTACTGAAGGAAGTCAGTCTCAGTCGCGATCTTAGCTTTGTTCATTCGGAGTTCCGCTAGAAAGTCGCAACTTTCAAACTTAGCCTAGCCGATTTTGTTGTTGGGTTTGTTGTGTTCCATACACAGCGTAAGATCAATAGAAATCTGCGAAGGGGGGACGCATTCGAGTTAGAAGTCTTACTGGAGCTGGGTAGCCAAGCTAATCTGATGGGATAGGCATGCTTTTATGGATGTATGCATCGGAGGAGTGACGTCTCGCAAACGATAGTATAGGGAAAGTTTAAATTGAACCAAAAGGAACTGGGCTGAAGAATGAATGCTTTCTCAGCAGGAGGGAAAAAATGCAAGAATTATGTTTTTTATAACTTAACTGAAGTTTCGTGAGAACGTTCAGTCGAGCAAAACCGACGTATATGGAACAACCATAAAAAAAACCTCTTTTTTTGTGGTTTTTATGCGTATCCAAATCCATGCAACTCAATTGAAACAAGTAAGAAATTGAACTACTAGATTCAATTCATCTCATATATCAAACGATTTCGAAAGAAAGAAATTTCTCTTTTTTTTTTAAGTTCAATATTTGTTGGAAGTGATACTTTAGATGCAGATAAATCATATCTTGTAAATTATTTCCTTTTGTCAATCGACCTTTTTTTATCCTTTCATTTGTGTTCTTACTAACCAATAATGGGTTTTCTTAAAAAGGATAACTGGCCCATTTCTGTATTGTTTTGCCACTCATTTTTTTTATCAGCACAATATCTTTCTCTCAAAACCCTGATCAATGAACCTAAAAAATCCTTCAAATTAGATCTGATTAAATTCAGGTATCATAGACATTGCCTCATTTGCATCTCCGAGCATTTTGAATTTCCCATTTATCAAAAAATCCCTTTATATTATTAAGTACATTCTTTATCCAATTAGATCGACGAACTAGTACTGATGGAATTTCTATTATGTTTACTGAATCACATGAAATTTTACCCAATTTCATATTTGGAATGAAATGTATGAACTACGTATGACGGAGGAATAAAAAGAATTTTCTACTTAAATTGGAAGTCCTTTTCTAGGTCGGTCATCTGTTCAATCCGTTGTTTTTTTGTTTGAGGTAAAGGTGAATTCGTTGTATACGGTCGAGCTGGCTCGTCTTGTTCATCAAGCATATCGGCATTTAGTTCTTCGTAGGGTTTGACTAGTTTTGTAGGATAGGAGTTGATTCTAGTCAATTATCAGTCTAAAAAAGGGCTAGACACACCTCTTCTCATGCATACGCTACACCCCTTACGACTGCTCTTTTCCACTTATACTAGCCAAGGTTAGAATTATAAGGAAAAAAACAATGGTATATGAAAACGATCTTTGCCATTGCGGCTTTTGCCTCTGATTATGAGCCTTTTGGGGGGCTAATGCTAATGAAATTCTCTTTTTTTCTGAACCTGGTGGGTTAGCTACGGATATGAGTGTACTAGAAATTATTATGTTCGATATTCTTCATCCACAGATGCAGAAAATGCTCAAGTTTTCCATTCTCATATGAGGTCAGAAAGTTGATTGGCAACAGGTCGACATGAAGTGATTCATCATGCTCAAGATGGGCCGATTGTCCGTTAGGGACGGTTTTAAAAAGTTTTTTTGTGCGAAAAACAACTAAAATAAGTAATAAAACATAACACGTTGACAATTCTGAATCGACCTGACTCAAAAATTGACCCCATTTCATTTCAAAATCTAATTCCAATTTCCATTCCCTCTTGGGTTAAACAATAGGAAACGGAATTCGTTCCGCTCTTAGAATATGTAGAATAAGAATTCTTCTGTTTACCTTACCGAATTCGAAAAAAAAGAATACTTTTTTTTTGTTGACAAAAAAGACAAAATACTCAATTTTTTTTAAGAAAAAGTAGGACCAAACTGAGAGTGAGTAGATGATCCCTGAATCATGCGATATGGACTCCACCGTTAACGGCTTTATCATGCTTTTGATAGGTCCCATCAACCAATTCTAAAAATTCTCACATACAATATGATTTTTTTTCAATTCAAACGAGAGGTAGAAAAATCAAAATACAAATCGGAACGAACGACGTCCATTGTCTAATGGATAGGACAGAGGTCTTGAACTGGGCGTATGCTCAGTACGAAACTCGAAAGTGGGGGAACACATGAGGAAGTGCATATTTCTGGAAATAGAAACAACTTCCGAAATGAAGTGGACTAAACAGGAACAAGAGGGATCCACTGAAGAAAATCCTTCCTTTTTCGGAAGGAAAGACGGATCCAAACAAAATCGACGAAATGAAAGAAATTCGAGTCAATGAAAAGGAAGGTGAATTCCACTTTCGATTTACAGAGACAGGCTATAAAAATAGACTTATTTCTCATTTGAAACAAAATAAAATAAATGAATGAGAATTCTTCTTTTTATTAAAAACTAAATAAATGATTCAAAAGAATCCTCTATCTTATTGCTGCTGCTGGCACAGGATTAGCCGTTGCATATTCCCCATATACCGTTATTGCTTCCTCTCCGAGAAAAGAAGTTCACGACCCGTGGGCTTCTACCTCCACGCGACATTGCTCCATCAGGCTTTCGCCTATTGTGGAAAATTCCCCACTACTGCCTCCTGTAGGATTCTAGGCCGTATCTCAGTCCCAGTGCGGCTGATCATCCTCTCGGACCAGCTACTGATCATCGCCTTGGTAAGCTATTGCTTCACCAACTAGCTAATCAGACGCAAGATTCTTCCTTTTGCTCTTCAGCCTACGGGGTATTAGCAGTTGTTTCCAACTGTCGGATCAGGGGAGAGAGTCCTTTAAGTAAAAGAAAAGTAGAATCCAATAGGTCTAGTTAGCGCTCTAACCTCACTCACAAGCAGGAAAGCTCCAAACACCTTCTTCCGACAGTCGAGCAGCATGAGAAAGATAGAAGCAAATCCTTTCCCTCTCTCTAAGGTCAAGCTTTGTGCTTTTCATCTTATGTTACTTCGGGCTTACTTGCCTTGGTCTAGTCATCTCTTCTATAAAAACCATTCTCCCATACCAGCTAAAATTAGTAATCTCTTGCTCGTCTTCATGGACCCTTGGATAACTTGATTCAGACATTCCTTCAGAAGGGAAAATCACATAAGGAAATCCCCTATTTAAAGATCTTTATAGGGAGAATCGTCCATAACGACAACTAAAGATGGGTGTCGTCACTATCATCAATATCACTATCATCCATAGGAAAACCTTTAGGCTTGTTATCCAGGAACTTGTTCATAGCCCTTTCCTCTTTCCATCTAGGAAATCAATCACTGCCCTTGCTTTCCGGAGTTTTAGCTTTACCAAACAAGGCCGCTCCTTTCATGATTTTCTTTGTTATCTCAAGCTCCTTCCCGGAGGTGGATCAGAGCAGAGAAAAACCTTCATCTTCTGAGGAGGCGAAGCGGCATTTCAGATGTTGGTCCGGCCCTATTTGAGTCCAGTAGTATCTTATTACTCTTTAAGACTCTATCAAGCTCCTCAAAGGACAACTATAAAAGAGATAAAGAATAAAGAAGTAGTTCAATAGCTCTATAGCTCATAGTCCAATGAAATAAAAACAGTAGACCAGCTTATTATATTCTTCCTTGCAGTCAGAATAGCGCTGGTCGGATAGCTCAGAGCTCATGGATCGGTAGCGCCTTAAGATGGATTATTTTGTGAAATAATTTTTGGGCCTATCAAAAGTGGAATTGTGCTTGTGGAAATTATTGAGTAATCGGAGCTGAAAAAGAAGACCCGAAATTTTGTGAACAATGCAGAGTCGAATTTGTTGATTCTCGGATACGAAGATATCAAATATGGGAGACCCTAATAGGGTTAGGGTCTTTCACTGGAAAAGGGTCAAAAGGGAGGAAGTGGGGGTAAGCCTGATTTATGGCGCCTATCCAAGAATTTCATTGTTTTCATTGTGCAAATCGAGGGTTCATACTCTAAAACTTTTCTGATTTATCAATTGTTAGAATTTTTTCTCGAAGAAAATACAATGCTATATATCTATATTTTCTATATTTAAATTTGATTATATACGTAAGACGAAATTCATTTTATTTTCCTACTTTCACGAAAGGAAGAACTCACACTTTTATCTTGTTGATAGAGACCTCTTAATTAGTAATTGACAATCTAGGTAAAAAAAAAAAAAAAGTTAACCGCAACTTTTATTCTTTTCTACAATTAGATCTTAGGTCACCAAAGAAAACTCCATTCTTTTTACTTTGATTCTGATAAGCTAACTACTTGTTTGCTACAAATAAAATAATTGAACTTAGTGTGCTTGCTGCTTTTCATTTCAAAGGAGTAGGTGCTTGCTGCTCGCTCACTGTCCACTAAATGAGCCTTCACTGCTCGCCCGACCCCTATCTTTAATCTCAAGTAAAGTGAAGTCAAATCAATGAAGTGAACAACTCAACCTCTTTGTTTGACGCTTGCTGGAACAACCTGCTCTTCCTGAATATCCTGATTCAACACCAAAGAATTTCCTGCCGCTAACATATAGTATTCATCTCTATCTGGTGATAGATAAAGCAGTCGTAACCTTGTTCATAACTCCGAATTTTCATAAAACGAGCTCTCTAGAGATCCCCAATGACCCATCCTCGCATGAATTGCTTAGCGCACTCGCTCTAATGGCGTACCTTTTGTATGATGGGTCAGTGAGGAAAATGGAACAACAGCTTAAGCTATTAGGTATAGGCGGTTTCCAAAGGTGGAATCTTCTAGTTCTTTTTATTTGACCCAAAATCGATTGATCTAGCCATGAACATGTTGAAGAGAGCTCTAACAGGCCTTGGAAGACCGAACCCACGTATGTGAAGGAAAAGAGGGCTAAATAATAGAATAGAATATAGTAAGTATAGAGAAAGCTGACTTTCTAGCCCACCAGAAAGCCAAGCGGGGGAAAGCACGAGGATGCGCGCAAAAAGGTTGTGTGAGCGTGGAGGGCCCTTGATCCGGAAGGAAATAATGGTAAGCCTGCCATTTCTAAAAAAAGAAAGAAGAGAGATATTGCCCTATTTACCGAGAGAGGGTTCTTCCAGGCCTTAACATTACATGTTGCTAGATTTGGGAATCCATCTTCTTCCTCATTCCCTTCCGCGATGGTTACTAGGCTGTTAGTTAGTTCCTTCATTATATGTCATGCCGATAGTTCATTTCTTTCCACTCCTGGCTAATAATCAACCTAACATGTAGTTCAGAGCTCAGAGTCCGTAGGAGAATAGATCAGTAGAGCCTTACTCCATTTCTTCATAAACTTAGGAATGCTGGGCTTGGGTAGCTCTCTTGGCTTACAGACAGGCTTACAGCCGAGTCTTCAGCTGCTATAAGATCGGTAGCGCCTTACCCTATTCCTCTTTTTGATTGGAATAGGACGACGCAAACCCTCTTTTTTAAAGCTTTATTTCTCGAGGGTAGAAAAAAGCTTAATTAAAGAGAAAGAAAAGTAACTACTTCCTATGTTTTTTTAACTCTGAAGATGTTTTTTTAACTCTGAAGACTCATTAAAAATACATTTATGAAAATCTATAAGGAGGGATATTTACAGAGGGCAAAAATAGCATAAAATGAGGAGTTATTTTTCCATAACTGATAGTGCAAGATTGTAAATATCGGTACCGTCCTTCAAGTGGGCGATGGTATTGCTCGTATTCACAGTCTTGATGAAGTAATGGCGGGTGAATTAGTCGAAGTTGAAGAAGGTAGAATAGGTATTTCTTTGAATTTAGAATCAAATAATGTTGGTGTTGTGTTAATGGGTGATGGCTTGAAGATACAAGAAGGAAGTTCTGTAAAAGCAACAGGAAGAATTGCTCAGATACCAGTATGTGAGGCTTATTTGGCCCCTCTTTTTCTCTTCTAATGCTTTTTTTTCACTTCACTGCGGTTCTAAAACTAAAAGAAAGAAGTGGTTAAAGGAGCTTATCAGAAGCCTGGTATAAAATTCCTGAAAAGTTAGCTTTCTATGATTACATCAACAATAGTCTAACAAAGGAGGATTATTCAGGTCAGGCTCAATGGATAATGGAGATGGAATAGCGGTTGGATGGTTAGGCCCATACGGCCAACAGGGAGGATGGCACTACTCGCAAAGTTTGTTTGGCGAAAACGTAGCAGGCGCGAAGCGTGGTAGGCCTGTGCCGGGGGAGCATAGGGAGGAAAGGGAGACCGGATGGTGGAAGAGCTAGGGAGGCCGGGTTATTTGACACTAACGAAAAACTTTTCCTTATTCGAGAAAGCCCTCGCTACGTGGGGAATTTTATATTCTACGGTCCTTGCTTACCTTGCTTTATCGGGCGATGATTCTTGCCTTGGTTGGCCACTCTACTATTAAGATTAAAGGTTCCCATCGAGAATTTTTTTCCAGAAGAACTCCCCCCCTTTGCTAACTCTACCGGATGCTTGTACCGATCATGCGAAAGTACCAAGCTAATCTCTATTGAGAGGTCGGTAAGGGAATGCAATTGGCTAAAACTAAAGGCCATCTGTGGAAAAAGAAAGGAGATTTTGCCATTCTCCAACTACGCCAAGCTCCTGAAAGGACAACTATAGAAGAGACAAAGAAGATAAAGAAGTAGTTCAATAGCTCTGTAGCTCATAGTCCAATGAAATAAAAGCAGTAAACCAACTTATTCTATTCTTCCTTGCAGTCAGAATAGCACTGGTCGGATAGCTCAGAGCTCATGGATCAGTAGCGCCTTACCCTGTTACTCTCTTTGTTCGGAATAGGACGGATCAAACTCTCATTTTTATAGCTTCATTACCCAAGGGTCATTCAAAAACTTCCATGAATCTTGTGATGAGATCTCAGGTCCAAAAGCTTTCGCCCTTGCTTTGTTGTTCGCCTCTAAGGTTACAACTGGCTCTTCCGTGCTAGGCACCACATCCATCCAATGGATGGGGTTTTTCGATCCAAATAACTTTCTTAGACCAGCTTGTTAAAGTCGTCTCACATTCAACTTTTAAGATGAGATATTTGCTTGAAATCCTTTCAATCTACTATGCCCGTCATCAAGTCCGAACTTGCATATACTTTGAGGATTTATCTATTATTCACATGACCCAAGAAACTAGTATCGTTTGGCCTTCCAGAATCAACTCTCCACACAACGTTTATCATAAACACTGGTTTATTCCTTATTCAAGCATTAAAGACTGATCTTGACAATTGTCTATTGCTACATCAGTGGATACTTGATATACATTGTGTCATGCCCAAAGCATACACAACCCAACACACCAAAACAACACTTTCATGCTTTCTTCATCATAGACGTAAGGAATGTTCAAGACATCTAAGCTTTCTCATTAGCTAGACCCAATTGAGTATTGAATAGTTTAAGTTTTCTCATCAGTCAATCATAACTCAGTCTTGAACAGCTTGAGCTTTATCATCAGTTTCCTGCGATTGATTTTTGAATAGCTCATCGCTTATGCAGGAAACCAATTTCTTTTCTGGAGAATTTTGTGAATAATTTTATTAAGTGTCTTAGTGTTTTCCAAACATCTGAACCTTATTTAAATGAGTAAGATACTTGTTACTCAACCCAACTGCCACTGATCTTAGGCTCAATTTTATCAAATCATACCGAGTGTGATCTTTTGATAAATTGAATATTCCAATTTTGTGAAGTCTCAAACCTAATTTGAACTTCATAGTGAATCCTTAGGCTTCAAGCTATTGATTCTGAACAATGTCCAACATCTCTTTTCCTTATGTCCTATTGAATTATAATTCAACTACACAGACAACCAAGGACAGGAATATGACCAGTTAGAGATGTTATTCGATTATGGATGATGTTACTGAGAAGTTGAATGGAAACCTACTCCCACTATTTTCTTGACGTGTGTGGGAATATCCCATTAACTCAAGTACTTCATGGGATGAGAGTTTCATCATACAATAAGGGCCAATTTGTTTCAGTGAAACACCAATGAAATGAAGCCCAACTTAGTTTGATTTCTTCCTTATCAGAGACCAGTCAACCGTGGTCTCTTCAGAAAGAACTTCACTGAGTGAGAATCGCATTCTCATTCTAGATATTTAAGAACTCCCACTGAATACACACGCTTTCAATCCAATCGAAAGGTGATCAGTTTGGTTCAACACTCTAAGTCTAATTTTTGAACCTCATCAAACAGAATTAAACTTGTGAACGCCATACTTGATCTTGTGTAATTTAGATGATCTACAGATATCACACTCGATCTAACTCAACGTGCAATTGGTAAGCTCATTTTGTCCCACAAAAGAGCTTTTGCGGTCTTTCTTCTTCTCAGAAAATATTTTAAAAGCTAATGGATCCAAATCACCTATTACTAGTACTCTTTGAATCCATCATAATTTCTCATCCTCAACTAGAAGAGATTGTTCAATCAGAACTGTAAGTTTCGTTCTTCATTATTATTTTATTATTTATTTGAATATGCATAATCAAATTATGAGATAGTATAAATTTTATGTTTCACCCAGCAGACACGAATCCCATTCAATGTCAAATAAAAAACTTTATTAATTAAAGTATGTAATCAAAATTGTACAACAATAAATGAAAACAATATTCCGATAATGCAAAGTTAGATAAATACTATCCTAACTTGATGACCACTAAGTCTAACTAAGTCCCTGATCTTTGCAGTAACAGCCCCGCTATCGCTAAATCTTAGAACCTTCTTATTTCGACTTTTCTACTCCTCATTACTACCTGCAAACCATTTGAAGATTTATGAATTCATTGGTATCCAATACCAAGAGTAGAACGGTGATTATGTTAATACTTAATTGAAGATTTTACCTTCATCAGAGAGGAGTTTAGGACACTGTCTCTTACAATGGGATATTTTCAACAATAGATGCAAACATCATCCGGAATCCTAAATTGACGAACCCTCTTCCCCTTTCCTTTATCCCCGCCTAGTGGTGTACAAAAAGCACTCGAAGTGCTAGTATTAGTAGAAGACGTCTCATCCTTCTTTCTCTTCTCGCGTCCGACAACCTTGCCCTTTGCTTTAGAGGTTGAAGCCTCTCTTACTAGTACCGCCAGCGTAGATTTTTCAATTTTTGCCTCATACTGGACCAACATATTAATCAACTCATGAAGGTTTTTTTTTAAGCCCATTCATGTTATAGTTGATAATAAATTGATCAAAGGAAGAAGGTAGTGACTGCAAGATTACGTCAACGTACGTTTCTTCCTTCTAGAAATTAGCTTTGAGGTTTTTGAGCTTTTTCGATAGGGATAACATCATCACTCCATGCTCTCGTATGAATGATCCCTCAATCATTCTCGCGCCAAATAATGCCTTCGTCATGGTATATCTAATATACTGGTTCAGTACCGCACGAAATTATTTCATGTGGTGCATTATCGACCAAATTTCTTCATATCTCTCATACTGTTTTTGGATCTCATTATCCATCGAGCCCAGTATGATACTACTTACTTTTCAATTGTCCTCATGTCACTAAGTAAATTTTTTGAACGTCAAACGTTCTCCGGGTAGGAACCCTTCTGGCAGAGTTCAAGGTGGAGACTTATCTAAAACATAAGTCTGATTTTCAAAATCTAGGATTATCCTAAAATTTCTCAGCCAATTCGAATAGTTTGTTCCATTAAATTTATTAGCCTCAAGTATAGAATTAAGTGGATTCTTAGACATCTATAATAAACAAAAAAATTAGTAGATTATCGTAATATTATGTTCAAGTTAAGGATTTCGACCTCAGTCATTAATCCTACACTATTTCTACGAAAGCCCATCACTCTCAAATGGGGTTTTGGGAAAACTTTTTTCCTCGTTGGTTTGAGGTTCACAAGCAAAATTCTCTATACCTCGCTTTTACGATTCACATGGAAATAGTCTTTGTGGAGGTATCCAATATTATTCTTGACCTACGAGATCCCCAAGATATTTTTTCTTATCGTTTTCACATGGTTCTGAGGACTCCAAGCAAATTATGTTACTTGGTATTAGACCCGACCCATCAACCGAATCATGGTGCATACTATCGCCCCCCACAACTCATAAGATAGGGAAATAGAAGCGTATTCACTTCGTTTACGATAATAGTGTAGCTTTAATTCAGTCCAAATGTGCTACGACTTGTGAGACCACATATGGGTGAAATCACCTTTCTCACTATATTACTGTGGATAGAAGGCATGAAAAATCAATTATTTGTTTTAGTTTCATTTTTAGGGTCTAATATTTTAATTTGGTCAAACCAAGTGAGAGTTATTAATTGTTTGACTGAGACCTCATCACATATTAATATTTTGCATGTAAGAATATTAAAATCATTAATCGGAAATGCATCACACGCAAAATAATAGCCTAGCATGTTGGATGATCACAAACCCAAATACCTATGCAACCTACTGATCCCGCAGTGGATCTATGGTCTTTTTAAGGGTGAGCCTACACTATTACAAGTTTTGTACCCATTAGCATAAGATGGGCCTTGTAAAACCTCTTTATTTCTTCATCTCCTTCATGGGCTCCATCCTTTGGTCCTCTTCTCCATGGATCTCCGTGGGCTAACCCATGGCCTTCTCCATGGGCCTCCATCGTCTTGGCTTGCTCATTACAATTATTACAAAAATAAAAGTAAACATCTCTCTAATCTAAACACTCATTACAACTGAAAAGCAACCCTAATCAGCAGTTCGGGGGGGAGTTTATCGATAGGGAGAAAGCAAGCCTTAACAAATAGGCGAAAAATGAAGAGATAAGAAATAAGAGACATGCATGTCCCAACCCAATAGAAAATAAAACCATCGACAAGGTCTAATGGGCTTCGTGATGATCCATGTTAATCCAATTAACATAAATAAGCATGAAATATTCATATTCATGCAGCAATAATAATTCAAAACCATGCATTAGAAACAATTATATCTAATAGGGATAATTATATTTACACCCCTTGATCTATGACTTGTTTATACAAACCACCCCTATCTTTTAGATAATTACACATATACCCACTAAAATATCATTATCACTTACACAAACCACCCTTTATTTTTAAAAAACTTACACACACACACCACCTAAAAATATTAGCATATTACACAAATTATTCCTATTTTTTTGTTGTAAAGGGTAGTTTCTGTAATTATGTAAAATATATAGGTAGTTTGTGTAAATAGATAATAGATTAGGGAGTGCAATGTAATTATCCCTATCTAATATCATAAATTAATTACATATCCAATCCAAGGAATTATATAAAATATAATGCAACTTAATTCTGGACATAAGTGCAACCCATGCAATAAATAATTCTTGCATGAAAAACCAATTCAAATTAATTTTAGTAATCTAATTTTGGAAAATACCATATTTCAACAAAAATTAAATTCACCAAAATTAGCTATTTTAGAACGGACAAATAAAAATCCTGAAAGAATAGAAAAATCAGCCTAGACGTCCAGCCTGCCGGCAGTCAGACGCGCGCGCATCCCATCCATTGACCATGCACAACATGTGAAGCCTCGTGTGCAGGGTAGGTCATACTTGTAGAGCTCTCGCCCGCTCGCGCACGGATGCCTGCTGCGTATTTCGACTTTTTCTGAAATATTTGATTTTTTTCTGCAATTTTTGATACAACACGAAAATAGTTCAATCCAGAAATTTCAAATTTAAAAAATCCTCATATCCAAAATTAAATGTAAAATTAAATCATACAAAACCCTAGATCTACATATGCAATTAAAATAAATATCATGATTCTAAAGTCGATAAAAATATATAATCATGCAAATCCACATTAAACATATTAGATCTAGGCCTTACACCGAATCGGATTTTGATACCACTTGAAAGGAGTGGGATCGGCCTAGAAAGTGCGGCGGAAGCCCAAAAAAAAATAATTAAAACAAGCAATTAAATCCCGATAAAAGGGTGTATCCTGGATTTTTTCTAAGCATTCGGTGTACAATAAAAACGAAGGTCAAGAATCACACAAGAAAAACTAGAGATACAATATGTAAAAAGGAACCTCACCCTTGTCGTTTTTTCTTTGATTGGCTACAAGCATTGTTTCCTCTCTGTTTTCATTTTCGGATCTTTCAATGGTGAGATCTCAATTTGGAGATCCTTCCAAGAAAGACACACTACCACTAAAGGATGTTGAGATTTCGTGCTAGCAAATTCTCCACAAAAGAGATGGAGATCAAAATAATATCTATGAATTAACATGTTTTGATCTTTCTTTTATTTTCTTTGGTCTCTAAGACCAAGAGAAAAACCTGAAAGATGGAGACCATGAGAGAGAGAGAGAGAGAGAGAGAGAGAGAGAGAGTCACGAAATTGAGGTGATTTGAGAGTATTGAAGTTGGCTAGGGTTGGAAAAAAATGTGTATATATGACCTAGTCAAGTATATAATGAGTTCAAAACCTAATTAGAATCCAACCAACCAAAACCCTAGCCACACACACATGTTAGGCTGATTCCAAGGCCTCAAATTCGGCCATGCACCCTCACGTACACTCCTTGACCTAGTCAAGTCCAACCAAGGCCTTGGATTTGCAGTTTAATAGACCTGACTTGATTAATCAAAATTAAATCAAGCGTATTATAGTTTAATTTATAAGTTCAACATTGGACCATCTGTTGATCTAATTAAAGGATCCAAGCCTTTTATCAACTCTCTTTCACTTTATAAATCCAACTTAAAAATTGAACCCATCTCAATAAAATTAATCCAATTAGTTTTAGTGGCTAACTTAAAAATCTAATTAATTTAATTAACTAAATTTCAAATCATCCATCCAATGGATTGGTTTAAATAAATGATCCAATCATTTATTCTCTCTAAAGATCTATTTAATCTAATTAAATTAATTCGAGTCTTCTGGAATTAATTTCAAATTAATTGTATCCCATTACAGTGGTAGGATGTGACTCTTTAGGTTCATCCTCAGCTAGACTTAGGTGTGTGTGCCCAACAAAAATTAATTAAATTAAACTTAATTAATTATTCCAGATTATCCCATAATCAGAAATAACCCGTTTCCAGGGGTGGCCGTTTAGGAATAGTCCATGACCGTAGAGATTAGATGAAATATGACGCGAATATTTATGCTCTGAATTCATACGTGTACGGTCCTACTATCAACCGTCTGTTGGTCTTAGTTTAGGGCATGGAATTAGCCATCATTTTCCATCCTTGACTAGACAACTATGCTTAATACTCGAAACGTGTTTACTCTACTGATCTGATCTAGAAAACCTATTCCTTATTGATCAATTGTGTTGGCCAAAGACTTTTAGAGTCTAAACCATCTCAGAACGTATAGGAAAACTCTCTGTCATATATTGACAGAGGACATATCCTCTTTTGGAATTCACCGTCCTCGCTACATACTCCAATTGCACTGGATAAGACTTATAATGTCCATACCTCACGTCACAGCCACCGCTCTCGCTATATCCAAAAAATAGTCTTCGTATGCACATAATTGCCATAATTCCTCAAGTCCGAGGACTAATCTCGTACTATAAGAATCGAAAACCCAAATCATACCAATCAAGCCTTAAGAAGCTTCCAGATGACGATTCTGGCGAGTCAGTTCAGTCAGTTGACTAACTTGTTAATTAACCCACTAAAACTGCACAAACAACCTAGGTCTCCTATCAAGGAAACATGATTGGAGTACTTAGTGCAAGTCTTTAAAGGACCCTGGATGCCCTGTCTTAAGATCATTAACTTGGAACGTTTCAGACGGACCCTTAGGAGTTGGTTTTATGGCTGCCAAACCTATGTGCAACTGAACTCCATAGGTTTATCCTTTCGGTTTGTAGGCATTTTGTTATGATATTAAAATCCCGTTCAATATTAATAGTAAGTACAACGAGACACACTGCTAACTTGATGAATTCTTACTGTATTCATCAGTTTAATATTATTTGATAAAGATTGGCGAATGAGAAACAACCAATTCAATTGGCTTTGGTCATTTATTTCGAGACTTGGGTGTGGGAGAATGTCTTAGTGTGTATCTAATAAAATAAAAACAGTAATAGTCTTCAATTTATTTAAGTCAAAACATTTTTAGATATTCTTAAACCTTTTTAATTTTTTTTTACAGCGTTTTATGGCCTATTTGAATCAACGATCATTTTGACTGTTGCTGCTGAATTCTTGGATTACTATATATGTTCTTATATCTTAATCTACTTAAAGTAGTCGAGAGTTTTGGTGGTGTATGGTGTGGAATATTGGTCTTCCTTGATTGCTACATACAAATAATTGTATTATTTTCTTATTTTTTTACAAATATTAAAATTGCCAAACCATCCAAAATCGTACAAAAAATCGCACCTTTAATTTTGATTTTAAAAGTGAAATTTTTTAAAAAATTATTTTCCCCCTACTAGGAAGTGGATGCCAATTCAAGATGGAATTCATAGATTAGATTGAGTAGAAAAAGAGAAAATGGTGTTGTCCCACATAAGAATATGATGACAGTATGTTGGGCTTAGATGAGGATATAAGGTAGATGTAGGTGTTATTCTACTTTGTCCCACATTGAAAGTTTATTGAAGAAATGAGCTCTTTAAATTGAGTTTAAGGTTAAAACGTAATATGAAGACTAGTGTAAACATGAAGAAACCTCACATACGTGTTGTTACTTTGCATTGGGCGGGGAGAATGTCTTAGTGTGTATTTTTTCAGCAAAAGTATTCAAATTTATCTGATAAAATAAAAATATTAACAGTCTTCAATTTATTTCAGTCAAAATAGTTTTAGATATTCTTAAACCTGTTTTAAAATTGTCTTTAACATCTTTCAATGGCCTATTTGAAAAAAAACCATTTTGACTGTTGCTGCTGAATTCTTGGATTGTTTCTGCTAGGCTTTTAATACCAGATTTATATTGTGTCTTTCTATCAGTTACTGCTACTGAAGCTTATAAAAGGCTAGCCTCGTCCACACTTCAAACACAACACACCAACATTTGAAAATGGCCAACAAAACACACTTAAAAATCTTCTCTCATTTTTCTATTTGATTTCATTCACAAATCTGAAATTGTTCTTCAGCTTTCATGGCGAAGTGAGTATTGATTTCCAACATATCTAATTTGTTAAAATTTTGATTTTATTCCAATGTGTTTGTTTTTCCAAATGATTTTTAAAAATTGTTTCTATTATTATCTGATTAATTTCAAAATGTACTACAATTGATTATTTTTCAATTGTAATTTCATCAAATTTAAAAAAAGGACGATGTAATTATCCCTTAAATAGATGGTAGAGGTCTGTCTAACTCCTGTCTAGGCACATACAACTTTAGCATAAGAAGAAGAAGAAGAAGTTGTAAATTATATAGGTATACAAATTATGGGTAAAATGCAAAAATCCCCCATGTCTTTTGGCAAAAAAGCAAAATATCCCTCTAATAAGAAAATAGGCTAAACACTCCCTTATATTTTCTAAAATATGCATACTCACCCCTGTCCGTTAAATTATACTAACATCGTTAACTTGTAAGTGATTGGACAATTATGCCCTTACTTATTATAAGTGTTTGATCTGTGTTAGATGAGCTTCGACCGTTGGATATGATAAATAATTTTATAGATATTAAATTTTAAATTTTAAGAATCAACGGTCTAGATTATAAGCTTTGCAAATTTAAATAATATATTTAGATAAAATAAATAAATAAATAATGAATACTGACAACCGTCTTATCACAAATTCTTTAAGACCAAAGGCCATAATAAAATTTTTGAATTTATATTTTTATACTATATATATTAATAAAATAAATATATATAATATATATATATATATATATATAAACCATCATATATAAAATAGATAATAGTACATTTATATATATGATATCTACATATAGATACGAGTGACTGCAATAGCCATCGTCACATTTGGATGGTAGCGACAGTCGTCGCCTAATGTGTTCAAGACCACGAAGGGTCGTTGACCCCTAATTTGAGCGACGGAGATGTCTCTCAGAGATCTAGGCGACAACGAAGGGAGAAGGTCTTCTCCTGGTCGCCCACAGATTTGGCGATGCCAGGAGAAGGGTAGCCGTTCTCCTTGCATTCCTGTGTTGCCGTCACGATGCATGACGACTGTCACGCCCACATATATATATATATATATATATATATGTATATATATTATTAAAACTAATAAAATTTATTTAAAATTCAAATATTTATAATCTAAAAATTAATTTTTTATTTATATAAGTATATAATTTTTTGTAACTTTTTATTTATAAATAAATTTATTTACTAATAATAGTGTATTAAAATATTTGTGAAATAAAAAATAATATTAATTAATAATATATAATTATCATAAATAAATTGTAATAAAACTTATTTTATTTTTTAAGAAATTTTAATAAAGCTTAAATATTATAATTTATTTTTATTTATTTAAAGTCAAATTGCATTTATTGAAGTTAAATGCCATTTGTGTTATTTATCTTAGGGTAAATTGCATAACACCCCCCTGTGTTATAGGAAAATAGCGCGAAATTCCCCTGTGTGTTATATTTATATGCAAAAAACCCCTGTGTTATGTAAAATACAGCAAAAAAGCTCCCTCTCCGTTACAAATTAACGGAGAGTGAGGCTGACGCGCTGTTTGTGCGATTTTTCATTGTCTTTGGCCGATTTTGAGCTGTTTTTAAGTGGGTAAATGTCACTTTTACCCCTTTTGTTAGATATATAAGTGTTGACATCTTTTATTCCTCTACCTTTGGCAAAGAGTGGGTTCTTCATTCTTTCTTCAAAGCAGCTATGCCAGGTAAGAAAAAAATTTATTTTCTTTGTTCTGAAATTAAAGTAATTAATAATTAATTAATTTTTCTTTTTCATCATTTTTTTGTTAGCATGTCCTCTTGTATATCAAGCTCAAAGAAAGATGAAATTATTGATTTGAGATACAAAAGTCCTAAATGTTTTTGCCATAGGAATGCGGCTATCGGGTTGTTGGTCCTAGCAAAGAAACTGAAGGTAAATTGTTCTGTAACTGCAAAACAAATCTGTGTAACTTTTTTGTTGGTTGGATCCCATTAGTGTATCTACAAAAAATTCAGACAAAATGCTAGAAGTTGAAGAAGAGGTTGAATCCAACAGAGTTACAGTAGAAGAGGGTTACAAAGAATTGTTATCCATTTGTGAAGATCTGACATAAAAAATAAAGCAACTGGAGTCGAACCAAGGAGTAATAAAAGCATTAGTTGTAATTGTGATTGTTCTACAGTTGTTGCGGTATTAAAGTAGTGTGTTTTCATATTCTTGTTTCTTTTAATGCATTTTCATTGTACCACGTTCATCTACCTATTAATTGAAGCAAAAAATACCAAATTGAATTCACTTTTAGTGCATTTTCATTGTAGCACATTCTAAAGTAGATGAACCTATTAATTGAAGCAAAAACACAAAATCTAAGTGACAAAAAAAAAATGAACTCACCAAAAACATAAGAATAAACCATCAGTTTCATTCATCCAAAAGCACCAGAATTCTATTTCTGGAATTAGAAAATATACCATTGTATCTAAAAATCCACAACTTCAGTTTTCAAAACACAGTTTCAGTTTAAAAAACATACAACTTCAATTTCTAGGAGTGTGGGTTGTTGATGATCCACCAGATTGTGTTTTTGGCTTGTATGAATTTACTACACCTTTGAGGACTGATGATATAGAAGTCCTTTTTGGTGGGCAACACTGCCTCTTAAAGGCATTTTTAGAAGATGATTCTGCAAACTTTCTCTTCTCCAATTTACTTGATAAAGATATCGGTGCCTTTTGTTTCCTTTATGCTTTTGGAGGGGCCTGTGAAATAACTTATAAATGTTTATGTGTAGCTTTGTAAGTGGATTCACAAAAGATTAATTTAATTTGCAGAAATTACCTTATTTTGGGAACAACTACTTGTAGTGCTTGATATATGTGGGTGAACATTTTGGGACCTAGGCACATTTTGGGGACATGTTGAGGCACATTCTGTGGCATTTGGAAAGTCACATTCTGAGATCTTGGAGGTCTGGATGCAAGCTTTCTGGGAGGATTCTTGGCACATGTTGGGGTATACTTTGAGGTCTGTATGCAAGCATTTGTTGTGGAATATGCTAAAATAATATTAAAATGTAAGTAAACTACAATTGACATAAAATGTTTCAAACTGTAATATTAATCTACCTCTGAAATTGGGAAGCTTTCTGCAGCAGTTTCTTGTGAAAATGGGGGTGTTGGCATCTGCATATTATGATTGAAATTTTAAGTAAATTACAATTGACATAAAATGCTTAAAACTGTAATATGGATTTACCTTGGAAATTTGGAAACTTTCTGCAGCAGTTTCTTGTGAAAATGGGGGTATTGGCATCTGCATATTATGATTGAAATTTTAAGTAAACTACAATTGTTGTGAAAATGCTTCAAACTGTAATGTTAATTTACCTCTGAATTTGGGAAGATTTCTGCAGCAGTTTGTTGTGAAAATAGTGGTGTATCAACTTCTGCTTGTGCATTGCCGTCCTGCAAATTAAAAAAAATTATAATTAAATGTACAATTAACTAAATGAACAACACATTTAATAAATAACCTTAATTCACCTATCTAAATGTACACTTTCTCTTGTTATGACCTTGCTTTCCACAAATAGCACAAGTGTGTGTCAGTCCTCTTCTTGATACCCTTGTTGGCTCTCTTATGTCATTGGCATCCTTTCTCCTTTCTTTCTTAGGTCTTCCCACCCTTTTTACAACATGTGGTGGGTCTGCAGGGCCCAAAGGGGACTCTTCATAATCATGCATCCCAGGAACTGGATTGATCATGTGACTGTACACCCCCAAGTAGGTGTCTTTTTTGAAATAGGGATGCACGGAGTCTTTCAAATTTTGTCTATGATAATTAATACCAGCCACTGCATGACAACATGGAAAACCACACAATTGGAACATCCCACAACTGCAGTGTTTGTCATTCAGGTACACTATGTGGTTTTGCATGAAATGTATAACTTCATATTTGTCTTCCTCTGCCTAACTTGGAAAACAATTCCTGCTTTCATGCCTTTGTTTTTCAAGCTTTCTCATTATATTTGGACAAACATCCCCATTCTGTTTAGCCATCCTCTCCCTTTTTCCTTGTATTCTTGTCATTAATTTTCTTCTCATCCACTCAAACATATCAATAATTGGCAGCTCTCTAGCCTCCAAAATATAATGATTGAAAGATTCACTCATATTGTTGACCACCACATCACACATTGTTCTATTTCAAAAAAAAACATCTTGCCCAATGATGGGTTGGAATCTCATTCAGCCACTCAAGTGCATTTTGATCTTGCCTTCTTTTTGGATCCACCCTTTCAATTTCTTTCATCACTCTAAGATGTTCATTTACATTGTATGTGGAAACAGCCTTCCAACAATTTTTGAGCTCCTATCCTTGAATTTGGCTTTAAAATTGTTATAGATGTGTCTAAGACAAAATCTGTGTTCAGCATGAGGTGCCAATTGTGTGACAGCCTCAATTAACCCCTTTTGCCTATCAGAAATAAATGCCCAACCCTTTTATTATGTGACCCAATATCCCTCAACAATAGATTTAGAAACCATTCCCAACTATCAAAATTTTCAATCTCCACATATGCCATTGCAATTGGATAAATATTATCATTGTCATCCCTACCTATGACAGATAACAATTGTCCCTTACGCATCCCTTTGAGAAAACACCCATCTACACCAATAAATGGCCTGCACCTATCTAAAAACCCCTTTTTCAGACCCCCAAAACAACAATTCAACCCAAACGCCTCATTAACACCCTCAGCCTCAGCCCCTACCCCAAATTCCTCACCCACTCCCTCATTAACACCCTCAGCCTTAGCCCCTAACCCAAACTCCTCATTAACACCCTCAGCCTCAGCACCTACCCCAATCTCCTCATCCACTCCCTCATTAACACCCTCAGCCTCCATCAATCCTGTATCACCTTTATAGGTTAGTTGGGGCATTGGTACATTATCCTCAATTATATTACCTAGTGCATCAACAGCTATGATAGGACCAGAGTTTTCTACTACATATAAACGAATGACATTCAACCCCTTGTAATCCCTCAAAAGCTCCCTAATACCTGCATCCCCTTCCAATAGTTTTATCCCATTATCTAATGTTTGCCCTAGAGGTGAATAATATATCCAAACATTAGTGCCCTTACCCCACCTGCTTTTGTGTACATATCTACTAAATCATTATAGAAAATTCTTTCTTTATCTACACCAGGATACCAAACCTTTATACCCCCCATATACCTAATTTTAGGAACCCAATCTAAAGTACCCTCTAACCAAATATAAAAGTCAGCAAAGTCACCCAACACCATTATCTGCAAATAAAAACAAAAAAAATAAAACAAAACATATTAAAAACTTAATACATTTCAGCATCCATACCAAGAATGGGGTGGGGGTCAATACACATATTCATTAAAAACAACAACTTCAGTCAAAATATTCCAACAACAAACAATATTCAAACCATTAAATAATAAACAACACACAACATTCAAAAGGGTGGGGACCAATACACATGTTCATTAAAGCAACAACTTCAGTCAAAATATTCCAACAACAGACAATATTTAAACTATTAAATAATAACAACAAACAACATTCAAAAGGGTAGGGACCATACACATGTTTTCAATAATGTTATAGCATGCCTAATCTGTTTTCAATAATTTAAACAACACATGTTTTCAATAGTTTAAACAACAAATATTCCCAAATAAAGACAGTAGAAGCATACATTTTTCTCTGCAATGGACCCGTCTCCAGATTCCTTAGTCTTCGAGAAAACGCCCCACTCCTTCCTTCAATTCTCTGTACAAATCCTTTAAAAACATTCAATGTCGTAGCCCTTTCTTTCCTTTTCTTAAACAACCCAATTACCCGTAAATTCTAAAATCCTTAATCTGCGTTGACCTACCTAAAACAATCCCTAAATTACTAAATAAACTACTGGAACCCAACACCGTTGACAAATCTCTCTCACTAAATCACTATCTACTCATCAATCGTTGAAAAATTCCTCTTGCTCTTTACCTTATTTTTCAAATTTCGCTCAAAGAAAACCCTAGAACTACTTTTTCACTCTCAGCTTCGTTTTCTCTCTCTCTTCGTCTTTTAAGTGAACAGGGTCAAACAAATGTTGAATATGTGATAAGGGCATATTCGGCAACTCCTGCCAAAATTTAACGCCGTTACAACAAACTAATGGTGGGGGGACGTGAGCTTAATTTTTAAAAACACAGGGCTTTTGCTTATAAAATTAACACGGGGGGCTTTTTAGCTAAAAAAAAATAACACATGGGGGTTTTATGCAATTTATCCTTTATATTATAAACAAGGTTAATTTGGACATCTTCCCCTGTCAAAAGTGGGTGAAAATTAAAAACAACTTTAACGCGCACATGTGGGTGAGTGAATCCCACTCTCTGTTAAAAATTGATGGAATGATGTTTTCTTTCCTAAATTATATACATCACAAAGTGTTTTTAGCCTATTTATTTAATAAATGAGGTTTTTTTGCAACTTCAGAAAAACACAGGGGGAATTTTTGCATCTTACCAATTAATTATGAAGTGTCGAAATGTTGGTATTAAAAATAGCATTGCTTCGAGTAGTATCATCCTGAGTTGAGCTAGTAGACCTCATGCTACGACTTCCGCTTGTGTTCTATATGTTCACATCCTCTTTGTGATATTGCTTATTCATGAAGCCATATGTTATGTTACATTTTCAAATATATCTCTATGTTGGTTGAACAATAAAATTAACAATTCTATACCGTGAGGTCTAATATGACAACTTAAATGAAGGGATTGCATTTGGTCAGTTTAAAATAAACAGAAACTAGTATAAATTCGTAATTTATTAAGAAAAGAGAAATATTTTCAAAATAAGTTATATTTTATTAGTTATGTACCAAAGCGAAAAAAGATACATCTCCAGCTTGTACTTACTTTCTCACCAGATGATGATATGAAATGATGAGTTATTTGCTCATACCACTCCGCATATCCTTCTTTTGTAACAATTTCATTAGAAATGGCCAATTTTCGCACAATTGTCTCATATCATTTCTATCATTGAGTATTATGCTGTATGTGTTTATGGTACCAATACGTCCCATTCATGTTTTGTGGGAGATGCATTTTGAATTGTCGATCGTCTAGCAGTGATGGAATATTTTGCCGTATTTTAAATTGTCATAAAATAGATTTAAAATGGTAAATTTCAATATTGTTATATTCTTGTGACAACTTTCTAATGTATCGTAAAATTACAATTAATATTATATTCTTGTGAGCAAAATTACAATAAAAAATTAATATTATAAAAAATTCTAGGTATGAGTTTAAATATCTAATGAGACTTCTTAAGAGGAAAACGGCAGAACGAAAAATGGATTCCTCTGCGTTGCCTAAGATTGTGATTTCTCCGATCCCCGGAAACTTTTCCCTATGACTTAAGCCATCGGATAATTCTTCTTTTTCTCAACCTACCTTTACCAACCCTCAAACCTTTGTTCAAAAATTTCCTGTTTCAACCTAGAACAGTGTGAATCTCACAAAAATCTTCAATTATTATTCAAGGACAAACTTCTTAATTCTTCAAACCACTTTTATTTTCCTACCTGGTTTCAAAGCTGGAACCAAGCTGCCCCCAACCTACCTCCTCCAACTGATGCAGTTCAAGAGATGTTGCCTTCTATATGTTTTCTACAGACGATCTACAAAAATTTCATGGTCTCTAGAGGCATACTTTGATCCTACAAACTTTCAGAATTCATACTTCTATTCCTAATATAGCTTCAAGACTTATGCGTATATAGAAACCGTCACAAACTATTACGCATATTTACTTTGGGAAGGTAATTATTTGCTCAAGTTTACGAACCCAGAGGACTATTTTATCGCGCTTGTAGGTGGCCCATTGGTTCTTGTTCCACTACAAAAGAACAAAAAGAAAAAACAATTTATTGTAATGATTTTTCTATTTGTAATGATTTTTGTAACGGCTTGACCTACCTCGGCTTTTGCTGTCGTTATAAATAATTTGTAAAGGCCAGATAAAAAATCATTACAAATTGCAACGGTCATTGTTATTCATTTTCTCGGCCGTTACAAATTCAGTCGATTTCTAAAAAAATAGTTTGTAATTACTTTTGTAACGCCCGCATTAAATTAAATTTGTAACTGGCTTTGTAATACTTTTCGGTATGGTTTTTCTCGTACATTGGCGCGCTTTTGTAATACTTGATCTAATTAAGAACACAAAATAAAATTGGGTGATAGACTAAAATATCTTTGGACGGCAGTACAATATACGGAATAAGTTTGGGTCAAAAGATTGAGCAAGTTAAGCACAAAAGTATTTGATGAATATAGTTATACGTGGAGATTTGGAATGCAGTTAAAAAAAATTGGGCCAATAAAAGCTCTGGGGCTAGATGGGTTGAATGCTCATTTTTATCAATCATTTTGGTCCACTATTAAGCATACACTAATTCCTATTGTTAAAAATTTCTTCGAGAATGGAATAGTACCATTTCACTTTAATGATACAAATAGTATGCTTATACCAAAAAAAGAGAATCCTACACTTTCTTCACATTATTGACCTATAAGCCTTTGTAATGTCTCTTACAAAATAATTTTTAATATTTTAGTGAACATAATTCGTCCCTTATTGAATAAACTAATTTCACCCTTTCAAAATGCATTTGTGCCCAAGAGACAAATTTCGAATAATACTACTTCTAGCGCATGATTATTTATACACTGAAAACGAAGAAAAATAAAAAAAATCATTTCATGGGGATTAAACTGGAACTCGCAAAAGTATATGATAAAATTGAATGACATTATATTGAATTTGTACTTAAAAAATGTAAGTTTTCAAATGGTTTCATAAACCGAATTCTTACATATGTTTGTACAGTCTCATTCTATCTTGTGGTAAATGGATTGAAATCAACACCATGGAAACCATTAAAAGGTTTAAGACAAGGAGATCCTATATTGACATAGCTTTTCATCCATTGCCTAGAACTTCATTCAACGATTTTATCTTGATGTTAAAGCTAATAATCTGAATGCAATGAAGGCCTCGTGCAATGGCCCACCTATACCAATTTTTGCTTTTGCAAATGATTGTCTGTTATTTTTAAAAACTAATAATAAAACTATTCATCATATGAAAATAATTTTAAATGAATTTTGTAAAGTTCCAGGCCAATCTATTAATTGGGACAAATCAATAAATTTATTTTCACCTTCTACTCCTTCTAGTATCAAAAATCACCTTCTTCAATCTTTACACCTATCTCCGGTGAATTCTCATAATAAATACTTGCAATGTACCTTTTAACATGATGCGAATTAATAAAGAGTTATTTTATGATATTATTAATAAAATGCTTTCATATGTAGGAAGCCCTCTTACGTCTTTGCACTGATACTTATTATCACATGAATATTTTGAATTCTCAATTTCAATTATTAAAAATTTGTGCAAAATTTATAAAAACTTCTTATGGAATGCCAAACTAAACCAAAATAAATATCATCTTATTAAATATGATAAACTATGTGCTCCATAAGCTGAAGGAGGCCTTAATATTTAAATGCTTGAGTTATTAAACATATAGCTTTTCTTTTAAAACACAGTTGGACAATGCATATTACAAATAATTCGATTTGGTTTCAAGTTTTCTAAGGTTAATAGTTTTACTAATACAGTTTTTATAGAATCGAAGCTAAATCTCATCTTAGTTGGCTTTGGAGGACGTTACATCGACATATTCCATCAATTAAAGAATCAACATATTGGAGAATTTGGGGATGAA
Organism: Sesamum angolense; assembly: GCA_034509725.1. Lineage (NCBI taxonomy): Eukaryota > Viridiplantae > Streptophyta > Magnoliopsida > Lamiales > Pedaliaceae > Sesamum > Sesamum angolense. The sequence continues at coordinate 101,038 of JACGWL010000586.1, forward strand.
ACAAAAATTATCGTTTGGAAAGATAATGGTTAGGCAATTTTACATTAGAATATTTACTTGATGTCATTCCCCAAACCTAATAATTTAAAAGTTAGTAACCTTACTTATCAGAATAAGTGGTCCATCCAAGTAATTAAGAATTTCATCCCCGAGGAAATTATGCTAAAAATAGTATCAATACCTGTACCCATTACACCTCAACAGGATAATATATTGTGGGCATGGAGTAAATCAGGTAATTTTTCTGTTCGTACTGCATATTCTTGGTTATTCAATAATTCCAAATCTTTAGCTACCATACATCTTCCTTGGAAGTCCCTTTTGAAAATAAAGGCCCCTCATCGAGTTCTATTCCACGCTTGGATCGTCAGCCATTACTGTCTTCTAACAACCTAATTCCTTTATGAGCGTCATAGAGTTCCTTCTGAAATCTGCTTTGTCTGTAGTGTGGAAGTGATACTATAGAACATATATATACCAAGTGTAAGTTTTTTCTACCAATTTCTTTAATTTTTTTTCCTACCTTGCAAAAACTTGCACAATCTAATGTTTTCTTCATCAGTGACGAAGGGTACCAATTATTCAAAAATTGATGTTACAGACAATTTGGTTAATTTGGTTCTATCGTAATAAAGCTCTTTTCGAAAATCACACTATTAATATTTATGAAATTTGGAAGAATATAAATTTAGTACTTAATGCTGAAGCAAATAAGGTCATCAAACACAAAAAACTTATTACTTTTGCATGGGAACCCCGCCTCTATCGTGGATTTATTAGTTAAATAGGCATGCTCTCATTCACTAGCAACATAATAGACTTCATACTTATTTATGACTATTATTATAACCTATAGTTTAGGCCTCAATCTTTAACCCCAATTTAGAGGATCATACACAAGTTCTCAATTTTTAATCCCAACTAAAAGGGTCATACATAAATTCTCAATTTTTTAACCCCTATTGAGAGGTCATACATAAGTTCTCAAACCAATTAGTTTAACCCTTATTATGACACACTTTGATTAGCCAATTTATTTTTTTTGAGTAAGTTTTGGATATTTTTTTACTCTACTAAAAGTTGGATTTTTAAAGTATACTTTTGATAGATTACAACCTCCTAAACTAATCTATACCCAACCACCACCCCAAAAAACAAGTTAACACACCCCATTCAAACTCTAAAAACCTAGTTTCTTCCACACACCTGTTCATAGGCGGGATTAGACATAAACCAATATTTTCGTCACCATAAACCCATACCTTAAGTCTATAATCATTGAATCAAAATTACATCGTGGTAAAAGGAGATACAAAAAATCTAAATAACTCTCTCGCTATCGATTCCAGGAATTATGATCAATTTACTTATATGATTCAGCCCGTAACAAGTGACCAAATAGATGGATTCGAGTTCAGAATATTTGGTAAGTGATTTCTTACCTCTTACGTGGCGTTTTCTCAAATATTTTCTAATTTCAACTATTATCTTGGTTTTAAAGCAAAATATGATATGAGCATAAGATACTTTTATGAGTTCATAATTGAGATACATACTGTAGGATTTTCTATCAAATACTTATGCAAACAGTTGATAAATCTGAAAATTTGGAAAAATTTACGTCGTGTCAAACTTTTACTTTGTCTATTATGTTTCTGACATCTTTCGAAATTGAGAGACATCAATGTTATGTTAAAGTTTTTTTTGGTATAAATAAAGCATGCTCAAGTTCATCGACTGATAGATGGAACATGCTCAACCATTACGAAACCACTGTTAACTGGTTAAAAACTAGAGTTGTTCTGAACCCTCTCAGTTGGGGTTAAAAACTGAGAACTTATGTACGACCCTCTCAGTTGGGGTTAAAAATTGAGAACTTATGAATGACCCTCTCAGCTGGGTTAGAAACTGAGAACTTGTGTATGATCCTCTCAATCGTGGTTAAAGATTGAGGCCCGGACTATGGGTTATAATAATAGTAACAAATAAGTATGATGTCTGTTATATTGCTAGTGAATGAGAGCATACTTATTTAACTAATATGGTTGATTTACGAAAGCACTTGCACTATTTAAATAAAAATTTTGTTGTGACACACAATTATTTTGTACGCATTTATTTTGATCGAAAAGTTAAGAATTCTCATTCTGTTGTCAAATGTTTTGAAGCGTTACATTTTCCTCATTTATTTCATTTGGTTTTCAACGTGGTGCCAAATGATATTTAAGCTTTATCAGTACTTTATGCTCGCATTTGGTAAGAGGTAGGATCACTTACTAGGCTATTAGTCGCTCACATCACTTACAATATCTTGCAGATGAAATGTACAAAGAGTGTGAGAAAGAGCTATATTGGGGTTGGTAGCTAATCAAAGGATTCAAGTGGCATCGATTAATAAGTTCTGTAGACGATTTTATTGTTGAAATTACTTCTACTTATTTTAGTAGTTAGGACTTGGTGCTTGATTTTAGATCTTAAGATTTCTATTTTTCCGCTGCAAATACGTAATGGAATTTTATTGCTTAAGTATTATTACTGTTGAGTTTGGATTTATGGTTCAGTAGTGAGGGCTTCATGCTACTAAGGCTATGAACTTGGTGGCATGGCCGTGTTTGACCCCTGATCCGGGGCGTGACAATGTCGTTCCCCATGTAAAAACCTTTCCTGTTGACAGAACTTATTGATGAAGCCACCCCAGAAAAATTGGACAAGCGCACGTCCGCACGGTACTTAGCCTTTTTACTCTCTAGTGAAAGAAATGTTATACTTTGCTTGTTTCTAAATGTGAGATAGTAATATGGAAAAATTATTTTTAGTCTGTTAAGTATACTTAATATTAATTTTAATCCAACAATTATGCTCATATTTTATTTGAAGTCCAATAACTTGAAAAATGATGAGATTTAGACTGAATTAGGGTCTTATAAAGAATTTTCCAGTGAAATTTTAAAAATCAACAGGAGATTGTCTACGTGCCAAGTAATTGGTTGAATCTCTGACATGTACACATGTTATAGTATTACACCTAATTACCACTAATTATAATACCATTTTATTAGTTATAACCCATTCTATAACCAATTTTCATTTAACCCGTAAAATAAATTCTATTTTATCAATATAATATATATATATATATATATATATCTCACAAGAGATATCAGATATCACCAAGAGTTTTTACTTTCCCACATATTTACGTAAGCTAAAAAGCAGATAATGAACGATCAATTGTATAAAATTTTAAATGCCAACCCGAGGAAAACTAGAATATTTAATATACATAGCGCAAAACTCCCCGACTTACGATGTCACGGATGACCCACCTACTCTAAATAACGGCACGGCTCAAAATCTGATGGGACTATTCAGTGCGACCTATCTCCTGGAAAGTACGTGGCAAAGAATGAGTTTCCTATTCAATAAATATAGCCATTTTCGATCTATATATATGTATATATATACATAAGCAACAAGCAGAGTAGAATGCAGTTATACCAAGACAACCAATATTCGTCATACACTATTAGCAGAGGTAAGAAATAACACGTGGCTTCACTTATACATCAACCCAAGCCATAATAGTGGCGTTTTAGTTTGGTTAATAACTATAATGTTTCTCAAATATAATTTTATAATATTTAGTGAAGTTGCCAGCCACTTGGCAATTCCCCCCCCCCCCCCCCGTTTATTATCTTTTTCAATTTTATTTAGCTTTTTCAAAAAATTTCATTATGTCTTACCTAATTTTTTATATAATATAATTTACTCCCAAATATTATAATGAGCTCCAATTTACTCCATTTAAATTTTAATATGTTTTGATTTGACCTTATAATTTATTTATACTTAAATCTAAATTTTCTTAATAATTACCAATTAGTCTCTCAATTTTTTATAAAATCCTATGGATATCACAATTCTCCCCACCTAATAAAATTTTCGTCCTCAAAATTTAACTAACTTACTCGTTTAATGGAATAAATAGGGATATTTTTCTCTCATATGCTCCTCAACCTCCGAAGTCACCTCTCTCGGAGAATGATGACTCCATTTCACTTTCACCATTGGTATCTCTTTATTTCTTAATTTTCTTACACTTCTATTTAAAATTTACGTAGGCTCTTCCACGTATGTTAACTCTTCGAAAATTTCTATCTCTAGTTCACGAATGATGTGGCTAGGATTAGATTTGTATCGTTGTATCATCAAAACATATGAATACATCATGTATCTGTGACAAATTCGTTGGTAATGCTAGTCAATACGCTGGTGGTCAGATTCTTTCAATAATTTTGTATGGCCTAATATATCTCGGACTCAACTTTTCTTGCTTGCTAAATCTCAAGATCGCTTTCCATGGAGATACCTTTAGAAAAAACTTATCACCTGTTTGATATTCCGTCTCCCTTCGGTGTTTATCAGTGTAACTTTTCTATCGATCTTGGGCTACTTTCAAACACTTCTACTCTATATGTATCTTTTCCACTATTTCTTGCACAAATTCAGGACCTTCCAGTTGTCGTAATCCCTGAATATCCCAACATACTGGACTTCGTCATCTCCTTTCATATAAAGCTTCGTTTGAGGCCATACCGATACTTGAATGAAAACTATTGTTATATGCAAACTCCATCAAAGGTAGGTGATCATCCCAAATGCACTTAAACTCCATTGCACGCGCTCATCTTATCTTCTAGGGTCTAAATTATTCTTTCTGATTGCTCGTCTGTCTGAGGATGAAATGCAGTACTGAAAGATAATTTTGTGGCCAACGCCCTTTGTAAAGTTCAACAAAAATCATGTTTCCTGAGTGTACGTGGTATCATGCTTCCTAAGTGTACGTGGCAACCCTACGATGAAATCCGTAGTGATCTTTTTCCACTTCCATTCTGGTATTGATAATGGTCGAAGTTTACCTACTGCGCTTAATGTTCTGTTTTTACCTACTGACCTGTCGTACATTTAGCCACAAATTCTGCCATATCCTTCTTCATTGCCTGCCATCAATAGTATGGTCTTAAATTCTGATATATCTTTGTAGTATTAGGGTGCATGACTTATGGTGCACTATGAGCTTCTCTCAAAATCTCTCTTCGTAACCCTTCTACGCCAGGTACACAAATTCGCTCCTTGTTCACTATCACTCCTTCAGCTCTTGTAAAAAGAATGACTTCTTACCCTGTTTCATTCTCTATAGCATCATTGCATGCTCAAACGTGTCTTTTCTGAAATTGAAAATTAGTAGGTGTCTTGGATTGAGGCAAATGCTATTCAGCTCATGAGCAGTAAATACAAAAAGTGTATATAGTAAAGAAGGTTTAATCTGGCTAGCTGGGGAAAACAGAGAAAAATAACATACATCACTTGTCAACTTTGTATTAGGAAGTATGTTATGTAGGGCCCCTGTATATATTGTATGTATGTACCCCCCTTGGCCGGCTCACTGCAAGTGTGCCTTAGAACTGGAAGATGACATTTTGTAAAATGATAATATATGATGTAGAATGCAACACCTGCACCAGTATGGATATGAACATGTGATGGATGGTATACAAATCTCCACATTAGATTTATTTGCTTAATATTTTGAATCATGAAATAGAAACTACACAAAACTTGATTCAGTAGTTTGTATTATGTGTAATAATGTGTATGGGAGACTAATAAACACGTTGGACAGAAAAGGTGGTGAACCAGGAACCAACAATGAAATATGCATGGTAGCTAATTTTTTCACATGTTTGATTGATTTCATTTTGAACTTTGAGAACACAATGCGGTTTGTACAAGTTTTATATGGCCAAAGAATACATGGTAATGAAAAGTTCCGATTGGCTAAAATGATAGAGTATTTATGTCCCTACAAATAAATATGTAGATTATACCATGACCGCATTCAATACTACTTATACACGGAGTTATATACACGTACCCTAAGCAAACACACTAATTTAATGAATGTACACCAAGCAGCATAACATGATCTTCAACAAATTGGGATGGGTTAAATCACATCGGCTGGAATTATTACTCTTGCACATCCAAAGATGCTTTGAAAATTGCAAGAAGTATATCATTACATAGATTGTTTGAGGACAAATAGAAAAATATGCATAGCACATGCAGAGTAAATAAAAAGATGTTCCAGGACACAATAAATTCACGCTAATATGTCGGCGCTACCATTGGCTTACGATCCTAATCAAATATGAATTCCTATTACAAAATTTGGTTCAATAAGCTATTCAATATTAGAAGAGTAGGAAATCGCATAAGCATAAAGTACAAAACATCCTAATATCACAGGAACTGAATGTCTATGGCAGACGATAGTGGTTAATTGCTAAAATCAAGGAAGCCGCCGCTACTTTAAATATCCAACTTTTAGTAGAGTCCAAAAATCCAAAAATTACCCAAAAATAAATAAATTGGCTAGTCAAGGGGTCATAATAAGGGTTAAACTAATTGGTTTGACTCGACGGGGTGCGGGTATTACATTCATGACCCCTGAATGGAGGATCTTTGACTAAGAAAGATGTCTGTCGGTCCCCTTTGGATAATTGTTTCAACAGAGGCAAGGGTTCGAAGCCATCTCAGGTCGGTTATTTCTTTTTGGGAAATAATTTGCTTTGCAAGATAACTCCCTATGAGGATTTTGCTAGGCTACTTAACAACTGAAGCTCAAGATTACAAATTCTTTTCCTAGTCAATAGACATTGAGATCTTGCTAAGTTTCATAGTTGCGTTACCCGGTTTAGACCCATACCCAAGGATTCTATGGTTCTGTCTTAGATTCTCGAATCTCTACCCCAAACAACGTTGAAGTCGTTCTCTCAACTCTATTCTCTCAAATCTCTTTTGTAATTAGCTTTTTGATAGTTGTCCAACCTTTTTGCACGATATTTTGTTTTTTGATATGTCTTGTACATTCTCTAGATGTATAACTTCCCAAGATGTAAAAACTTGATGCTTTGATGGAATGAAATATTTGTATGTGTTAAAAGAAATGAGACTTCATATGATTAAATATTTGTCTTATGACTCCTACATAACTATGTACTGTCTTTATAAATATATCGTTCCGCCTAAAGTAAGGATGGCCAATTTAGAAATAGGGTAAATACATTTATTTTTTTTGGGATTTGACATAATTGTAAATATATAGTTTTATTTATAAAATTATAAATACCTCATTAATTTTATCGTCCATCTAACAATAAGTCAATTCTGTTAGGTTTTCATACAATTTTTGGGATTAACTTTTCAAAATGCCCTTTTGAATTATTAATTATAATTTTATATGTATTTTAGAATTAAAATATTTTTAAGAACTAACATTCTCAGTGGATTATTTAGGCAAAATCTCACATTTAGTCCCACTAGATAGGATCATTCTCACTTTTGGTCCCGAGCTTTATGGGCTCAACACTTTTGGTCCCAAAACCCTAATTTTTTAACACAATTGGTCCTGTTCCGTTAGAATTAATGAAACGGCACGTGACCCATTAGTCAACTGTTAGTCAACGGCTAATTTTATACTTTTTTAAATTTAAATTATTTTTTTATTTTTATTAAAAATATCTTAAACTTTTTAAAAATTTAATTCTTCTTAAATTAAGTTTAAGAAGAAATATTTAATTTTTAATTAAATTTAATTTGAAGAAAATTTTAATATTTAATTTTTTTAAATCAATTATTAAAAAAAATTAAAATAGGGGTCGTCGCCCCCGCCGCCGTCGAGAAGGGCGATGGCGATCCCCATCACCCTCAAATCTAGGCGCAGTGTCGCCGTTGCCTAAAACAGCTTTGGGTGATGGCGACAACCAGTGAGTCTGGGTGCGGCATCGTCGTTCTGGGCGGCGTCGCCATCGCTGGTGGTGGCGAGAGGGGGGAGGGAAAGGGGGTCGTTGGTGGTGGCGCGGGGATGGGGGCGGCGCTAGGCAACATTGGGGTTAGGGGGGGGGCGTTGTTTGGGTAATTTATATTAAAATAAATAATAATTTAATACTTTTATTTTATATTTATTAATTTATTGAAATATAATAATTTATAAATATTAAAAAAATTTTTATAATCTATAAATTTGTTAAATTTAACCCTTCAATTTTTTAAAATCGGCAGTTACGAAGAATTGATCAAATTCAGAGCTTTTATTCATTCAAAAAAGATCTAATAGTCATTAAAATACGAAAAAATGTATAATAAGTAAGGGCATAACGGTCAGTTTGTAGAGGGATTTTTAGTTTTTTTTTTTAAAACAAGAAGGGGTTTTTGCTGAATTTTTAAAATACAGAGGGATTTTATGCATTTAAGCCATCAATTTGTGACAATAGCATTCAATATTTGTAGAATTTTGAGATATTTGTGACATCTTTTGGCCTATTTCTATCAAGATAAAGTGATGAGAAAAACATGAAAATGTTATGTAGTGTTTGTGGGTTATTTACATATATAAATAGTAAAAAAATATTTTTTGGCGCCTTTTTCTCCCTTTAAAAAAATTGACATTTCACTGACCGTTGAGTAAATGTTGACTAACGTCACGTGCCGTTTTTCGTTAATTTTAACGGAACAGGACCAATTGTGTTAAAAAAATTAGAGTTTTGGGACCAAAAGTATTGAGCCCGTAAAGCTCGGGACCAAGTGAGATTTTGCCAATTATTTACTTTACCCAATCTCCAATGTTTACATTTGTTTCAAATGTTTTATTTTTTTTAAAAAACATAAAAAGCAATTGTAAAGTACTTAGTAATTTTTAACTCACCATTTAAGAATTATACAGATATTCTATTTTATGGGAGGTATTGATAATTTTATAAATAATGAGGTATTTATAATTATGCAAATCTAGGGCGAGGTAACTGTAATTTACCCTTTAAAAATACTAAATAAAATTCAACGTTTACGTCATATTCGGATTTCTGAGCTTGATGAGAAAAATGGGAAATTATGTACTCTCCCCGTCTCAACAATGTACCGAATATTTCAGGATAAAGTACCTTGACATCCTTTGAGGTTATACTTATTTATACAAATATTTTTATTTTTAAAAAAAATTATAAATATAATTCCTTAATCTGGTGTTACTGCAATATACACGAGGAAACTTGTGTATGATTTTATCATTGAATGGGGGTTTATATATAATTATAACTATAATTTTAAAATATATGTTTATATTTCTATAAAAATATAAAAATTTATAATTAGACTTAATTCAAACATAATCTTATCGTTTGAAAATCCTGCAGATAAAACTTAGGATAATTGGCGATACTCCTTGCAGCAAATGTGTTCGGGATACATGTGTAGATATTATTGGTCCACTTGGAAGTAGTAGCTGAACCTGTCTCCCTGCCAACTTTTTATAATCTCTTTGCCCTCTAACTTGATGAAATGTCGCCACGTGGAATAGATTTACCTACTACCCAATTTTCACACTCCTACTTAGTAGTTATATTTTACTTTATTATAATTAAAGTATATTTTTTTCAAATAAGAAAATCTTAATTAAACTTTAAATGCAAAATTATTAAACAAGAAAATCCTTTCAACTAAATATATATATATATATATATATATATATATATAATATAAACGTAATATTGTCCATATATTTATTTGTAGGGGTAAGTTTACATTTGTTAATTTAGGTGATATATGTTAAATTAAAAATAGTTGAAGGGGGCAAAACATAAATAACCCTAATTAATATTTTGATCTTAATTGCAAAAACAAGGTAACCAGCTTAGCTACTTAGCATTCACTGTTATCTTTTACCTTTCAACGATGATAACTAATTCGTGTTTTATGCAATTTACCTACTTGTAATATTGTAAACATGAAAGCAAATTATTATCTCTTAATAAGGAAAAAAATAGCAATATTACCACCCCTAAGTGGATAATTTTCAAGATGAAGCAAAAAATAGCTTCATTAGTAAAAATAAAGAGAAAAGAGTAAATGATTGTAATTAATTTAAAAAAATAAAATAAGGAGGTATAAAAATTGACAAAATAAATTTATATAAGTGGATAATAATAACGAAAAAAACTATTAACACATAAATAAAAAAAATATAAAAGAGAGAGGAGATAAATGGGAAATATATTTTCAACAACTAAATTAATATGCAATAAATTAACAAAACTAACTAAACCAAAACAGCGACTCTTAATCGGGAGAAGCAACTTAAGAGGTTCTATAAGGAAATTTGAATGTGATAATTAATTCACACACAAGCCCTCAGAACATAACGAGAGGAACACATAACTAATACAGCAAGTATATATGTTGCAATATAATTAAAGATAAATAAAATAAGTATGTTATACAAATAAAATATTATATAAAATAAATAATTACAATAAATAAAAGAAAAATAATAAAAAAAAATAATAAAAAATTAAAAAAAATATAAATCAATAATATATATATAATAAATAAAAAAAAATATAAATAAAATATAATAATACAATAATCTATAAAATAACAAAAAAAAAAATAAAATATGACACAATAAAAAAATACCATAGAAATAAAAAATAAAAAAGTAAAAAAAAAAAAAGGATAAAAAATAACTAAAAAAATGAAAAAATAATAAGAAAAACCTTAAAAAAAAAAAAAACAAACTATATATAAAAAAAAAATAAAAAAAATATATAAGATAAGACAATAATATAAAAAAAAGAGATTATATATTATAGTAAATATAAAAAATTAATAAAAAAAAAAAAATAAAAAAGCAAAAAAATAAGGAGAAAAAAACAAAAAAGGCTGCCAAAAAAATATCCATTTTGAAATAAGAGTCAGAAATAAATAATTAAAGACAGAAAAAACATCACACACAATGTTTGAAAAAATAAAAAAGAAAGATCGGAAGAGAAGATATTGCTAAAAGAAAATATTATAAATATAAAAAATTAAAAATAATAAAATCAAAATAATAAAACAAAAAAAATTGAGGATTAAAATAAAATAATTAAAATTATAAAGGAATAAAAAAAAATTCAATAAAAAAATAATATTAAAGAAAAATATCTACAAAAAAATATAAATAAAAATTAAAATAATACTATATAAGACAAAAGACATTTAATGAATATTAGATAATATAATAAAAAAAATTAAATGAAACAAAAAAAAAGGAAAAAAGAATTGAGTGCAACAAAAATAGTATAAGAACAAAAAACAGTAAAAAAATAGGGAGATAATTAATAAATATTATCACAAATAATAAAAGAATATTAAATAAATTATAGAATCAAAAAATTATAAAAAAAAAATGATAGTAATTAAAACCTATAAAAATATATAGCACAAAAAGAAGAACAAAAAGTTAATGAAATTCCAATAATTAGCTACTTGGTAGATAAAAATTTATGCTCATACTTTATTTGATGATATACATTTATAAGAGAATATAATAATAATTTATTAGTTAACACGAATAAATTCATTATAGTAAGACAAAATAACATAAAAAAAAAGGAAACATAATTAACGGCTAACCTCGAACATATTACTAAATATGGAAAATATCATAAATAATACTTTCTACTTAACTAAAATAAATGATAAAAACAAACATAATACATTATGTTAGATAAAACCAAAAATACAAAATATTTGGAACCAAAGTCCATTAGTCAAACTAATAGGCAAAATACTAGTTTTAATCAAAAATAATTTATGTAAGAAAATTAACCTAAATTTATTAATCAAAAAAATAAAATAAATAATTAATTAAAAGACAAATAGGGGTCTTATAATTAATTATACACGCCTGACAAAAGAACCACACAACAAAACAACAAATAATCACCATTTTTCATCAAACTTACCTTCATTATACTAAACAAAAACCAATACCAAACCTTCCACAAAAGACCACGTAGACGAAATGTATTCCAAAGGTGGTACACCAGAATAATGACATATTATATCAAAAGAACATTGAGGCTCACAAACAAATTCACCTCAAGAGGTATTTTTTTAGGGGCAAAATTTATAAAATTCCTATCCAAGGACAATATAGAAAAATTAAATAAATATTTGGATTGAAATCAGTATTGACTGTTAGTTTTATTAATGGAGTGACTAATTTCTAATGGTAATAAATTAATAATATAAGTTTATGTAATTTTCATAATAAATGGGCGGAATTTGTATATTTCGATAATAACATGGTAGGTAAACGTAATTATTCCTATTAAAAAATTATCACTTGAACTTTTTGATATAAATCATTGGACAATTTGCATGCCCAATTATTAAAAGTAGATTTTCTCTATTTTAATAAACTAAATAAATATTAAAATAGGAAGTGGGCTGAACTTGGACATGTATGAAGATGGCCCAATTTAAAAGGAAAAAAAAATCTTTTATTTTTGCTAAATATTCGTTTGGTTCAAGTATAAATTAATAAAGGGGAAGAGAAAAGAATAATAATTTTTCTTTAAATTATTTAATATGATTGGGACGAGAGTAAATTTCAAATACTTCCCCTTATTTAGTATGAGAAAAAATAAATTAAGAAAAAAGATTAATTTATATAATTTTACCAATTTATTATTTAGTATTAGAAAATAAACAACTTAATATTATCTTAAAATAATTTTAATAATTTAAAAAGATTTAAAAATCTTATTAGTGAAAACATTCATCAAATAAAAAAAATATATTTATTATAATTATTCATAAAAATGAATATTATGCATTTAAATTATTCTAAATTATCCAATTGAAATAAAATACAAATTATTACCATAGATCGACCACGTAATAATTTTCGACGACTCGGTTATCTTTTCAAAAATATTATATAACATTATTATCAGCAGGAAGGGAAAGTAAATTGGAGGGAAACAATATATATGGGTAAAGTATACTTTCACTCTTTAACCCAATTTTGAACCAAAATAAAATTGGATCCTGGAGGGATTTTATATACATCAAATTTTACTTTCCCTTGAATTATTCTTCTTAACCATACAACTAACCATCATCCATCCATTTTACTTCATCTTTTTTAATACCCCCATCTTTTAGCCCAACCCAAAAAATTCCTAAAAATTGATTTTTTTTTAAGTTCAAGGGTTTGAGCACTATCTAAATTACGAGTACAATATTTGTTTTATACTTATGCACCCTGTATACACACACTAAAGATTCGAACATCATATTTTTTATATAAAAGTCTTGTACTCAAATTATTGGATTATCCACTTGGAAATGTCTTTTCGCCAAGTTATAATTGTAATCTCTTTGTCGCTAACATGCTAAAATGTCGCCATGGGGATGAATTAGAGACTCAATTGCAGATTGAATTCCGTATTTTAATGGTTGTGATTTTCTATTCTATTTCTTCTATACATGTATAAAAGAAACCAATAGATAAAATTGATCATAATATAAATTAAAATGTGGAGTCTGTCCCAATTAGGTTAAAAGTTATAATTTTATAATATTTTACAAACGACTTAAAATAAATAATTAATGGGTGACTTATGATTTTAATTCACACGGAGTTATCCTAATAGAACTCGATTTGGAGCAGCCATAGATGCGAACAATTTTTCACCTCGTACATTTTGTATTTTAATTACTTTTATTACATATTTCCTTTAAGCTTTCACCTAAAGGCAATTCTTTAACAGTAGGGGGTGTAGGACTGTGGAGCTGTCGAATGTTACATCCAGAGCAAGGGCTAAAATTTAATTTTACAATACTTTAAAAGGATCCTATTACAAGTAGTAGTTGACTGGTGATTTTTTATTATAAACCACACAAAAATATCCTAATAGAAACCATCTTTTACCAATTGTGGAAGCATAAAAACTTTTGAAAACACGTAAATTTATGTGTCTTGCAATTATTTCAATATAAAAGAATTGACTAGGATTTAACAACCATGATGGGTCAATCCTTTTTACTATAGGCAAACAAAATCAACTCAAGAATCCAAGTGTTGGTCATTGTTAATTAACACTAATCGTGATTTTAGCAACACAAAAGTTTGTTGTGGTTTTTATTATAGTTTCGTCTGCAAAAACAACAACTAATTACAATGAGCTATAGTTAATTAGCATTCCCGACAAATTTTTACTTTAATTAATGTGGAAACATTTACTATCGAACTAAGAGCAACTTTTGACCTGGGAGCTTTGAGGTCATCCCGTTGAAGTGGTTATTTTCACTCATAGCCTCGGATGACACGAGGGCAATTGATGAGTGTCGAATCCACCAAAAATATACCTACAAAAAACTTGTAAAAGTAGTGAGTAGGATCGAATCCACAGAGATTGGTTTTAAATTAATTTCTTAAAAGATGAAATAAAAAAAGGGGGGAGTTTGTTTTAAAATTTAATTCTAGAATTAAATAGAAGAAAATACTTAGAAAGAGAATAGATATGAGAAGACCTTCCAGTTAAAGATAGGATCATGCTCAATTTCCCGGTTGATCATAGATGCAAATATGACAATCATTCATAATAGATAAATTGGTTATGGTCATTGGTACGACCTAACGACCTCACCTTTCCTTACCTTGTTGATAGTCAAGGAACGTCCGTTGACTAAAATCCCTAATCAGTAGACAACCTTGGGAACGTCCTCAAGATTTGATCTACCGACAGTATTAAGAAATAGAAAGGCCCAATTCTAACCAATAAATTCCTACGAGGATTTATTTAAGTTAGATTGTGCATTCCCCACAACATAATCGAAAACTGCGACATAATCAATTATGCTATGTTGCCACTAGTTATTGAATTAAACAAACAATTACGGATTTGCAAATTCAATTAGCTAGGCAAATATTCTTGATAATGAATAACGGATCCTATCATTCATAAATCAGATTATTTGTAATAAAAGCACATAGAACAACACAAATACCAATATGAATGAAGGTAGAAAGTATAAATTAGATCTCACAACTCATAGGAATTAAGCATTCACCGAATCTTTAACCGGAACTAAAAGAACTAGCCTAGCATGCTCATAGAAGAACACATAAGAAGAAGATAAATATTATTAAAACGCAGAGATTCCAAGATGTCCCGTTGGTGAATTACATCACCTATATATAATAGATAGTTACCTAAGTCTATTAGGACTAGGAAAAGGTAAAATCCTAATTAAACTAAAAGTCCAAAAGAAGTAAATATAATCCTAATTAAATTCCCTCTTCAAAGTTGATTTCCACTCAACAAGAGATGTCCTGCTTCGCCTCAACTTCATCTAAAAATCGAGTCTTCAACCTTCTTTGAGCAACCCTATTTCCGCAGGTTTAGGTGTGGGCACGCCTAACAGTTTCTCCAAGGCTGTCAATTTCTCTAATTTTGGCGTTTTGCTCCATTTCTTTCTTCTTTCACTCTATAATGATTTAATGCTGCATATGACACTATATTAGGAATATTTAGGCCATAAAAGAAGTTAATTACCATAAAAGTATCATAAATGCACTCCTATCATATATCCCCACTCAACCATTTGCTCGTCCTCGATGCAAAGAATTAAAGATCAAGAAGTTCAAGGATTGTGTTTCAAGCTTCATGAAATCGCAGACAAAAGTACCCAAGCAAAGATTCAGTTAGGTGTTTAAAGAATGATATATCACATGATAGGAAACAACTCAACAACTTCAAACAAGTTTTCACAGGATGATTTTCATAAAAAATTAAACATAAAAAATCAGTGGACATTTCTCTCATTCTTCCCAAGTCTCTCAAGTATTTTGGGCTAAGTGTTTCGCTCAAATGCTTTCTATGAAAATGCTTCACCATAGGCTTGATTATACACCAAAATCTCCACCACTTATAGATATGCATGCACTTGAATCAAAGAGGTCTTAAATTTTGGTTGTAATGGGGCTTTGGTTTAGGGGTAGGAGTTTATGGAAAAGTGAGGTAAAAATCCAAAAAACTAAAATAGAGCACCAAGTAATAGATGTAAGAATTCAAGCTTCTCAATCAATTTATCTCATGCTCAATTTCATGCTCTACTTCTCATGACTTGAACTATACCTTACTTTTGGAGAGAGAGAATGCTCTTTTTCTTTTCGATGATTTTTTTTTAAGGCATTTTTTTCTTTTTTTTTTTTTTTTTTTTTTTGAGCATATTTTTCTCTCTCTCTTTGTCTATTTTGTAATGAGGCGTAGAACAAGATCACCATATAACACATTAGCTCATGTGCACAAAATATGATCACTATAATTAGACATCCCCACACTTTATATCAAAACCCATACTTAGAATACATCCTTGTTTCCTTGATGCTCTACTAGTTCTTGGAAGGGTCAAGCAAGAGGTAATAAAAAGACAGTAGAGTTTGTTCATAATTGAGGTTTTATGTCAAGGAATTAAGGCTTATAAGGCTCAAAGGGGTTCACGTGTAGGGGAAACTGTATGT